>JAKSZP010005526.1:0-119753 GCA_022478985.1 Massospora cicadina | reverse complement strand
AATTCATTCTTAAATTATGGAATGAATTCAAAGAGCTTCAGCAGGGGGTGAGAGACATGTGGTAGTGCTATTTGGTCAAAGCAGAGTGGATAATTAATAAAACTTTTTGTTGAACAGACTGGTGAGGGAGGTAAGGGTGCAGTCAGCGGTGAGTCTGTAGAAGAATGTTACAGATTGGCCAGCAAGTACCCCTCAGGGGTCATGGCAGTCCCTCACCATAATCCAACCTCTTCTCAGTCTACTTTGGTAGATTTGCATCCATCCTTGCGACCCTATTTGGCCCTCAAGGGGACGTTCCCCTTGAACAATCTGAATCTATCCCATCTATTCCCCAAGTCTGAAGCATGAAGTCAGTTGATTTTGTTTGGAACAAAAGGATGCTACTTTTCAGTCATGATGGGAACATGCATGAATACTTTAAAATGATTTAAATTTGCCATGGAGGGATCATCAGATCGACGGAAAGCTAAACTGTTGCTATCCATTTTGGATGTCAAGAGTTTGGACCAGATCACATGCTACCTAAAGAGTAGTGGTGTAACGTATCAGGAGGTGAAGGAGACTGTACTCCATCCATTTGGGGGCGTAGCGAATATGGTGCAGTGGAAGGCGAATTCCTAACAATACAGTTTCAAAAGAACGAGTCCCTGGTTGAGTTTGCAAAGCAGTTAATGACTGAAGCTCATGTGTTAGTGGGAGCAAATATCTTGACCAATGAGGATGAAGGCATAGCCATGACGGCAGTGGTCAAGCCATTTCTTGAACTGCATAATGATATGACTCACATAATGCACAAAGATGTGGAGTTTCTACAAATTGTTAAACTTTAACCCATCTTTCTGTCACAATCAGTGCTACCAATGTGGACTGGAATGACCCTGCAATTGCTGCCACATCCTCATCAGAAAATGGACAGCAACGACCCTGTTACAAACCGTTGGGAAATCCTTGGACACCCAATATGTCGGCGGGTCCTTTCCTCCCTCCTTATGTACAACTGGCCCATCCCTGGCCTAATTTCAATCTTTTGTTAACTTTCGACTTGGACATTCAGGCGTGAACCATAGATGGGAGCAATTTAAGAATGCTTGTTTCTTATGCGGCCAAAGAGGCCACTATGCGGCTAACTGTTCCAGCAACCTGAATATTCATGCAGTTCTATCTGTTTTATTCAAACAGGGAAAATCTCGAGCAGAGTAGAGATGGGACTCTCTAACTCCGCTAATACCTTTTTATTTGTCCCTGACGATTCCATGAGTCTCGTTGAAATGTTCCTGGTACCCAACCTGATTACTTATTATATTAACAACTTTGCACAATATCTCAGCCTCAATTCAAGAGAGTGATCATAACCTTCAAGCTCTGAGTTTCACCAAGATGTGCAAAAGCTGTATGCCTGGCAAATCCTTGAACAAAACGGCACAAGTGATGTTGGACCCTCAGTTGACGTTGCCTCCCTAGTGGGGGTAAAATTAGCCATTTCAGTTTAAAAGATCACCCAGGAGTATCCTCATGTCAGTGCGGGTATTGTCACTTTTCTTAATAAACAAAAAGCCCCTGGATGTTTACATAATAAACACCAATGGTTCTTCTTATTTGGAGTGTACCTACTGTGATATTTTTGTTCTGAACACAATAATCCGAGCTATTTTAGATACTGGTGCCCCAATTAATATAGTCTCCACTAAGCTCGTGGCTAAGCTTCTGCTGACGCCTGATGTGGAACACAAAGTAGTGTATGGGACTGCAGGAGCACAGAGCACTGTGTCAGAAGGAGCTTATAGCGCGTCACTTTGATATTTGGCTTGGTTAGGGCAGTCCGCTCCAGCGGTGGTCCTGCCTAATAATAACTATGACATGCTGATTGGTGCTGCATTCATGCGGCAATTTGGGGCCATGGTCAATATGGCGGAAGAAACCATAGTATCCTGGAACAACAGATCACTATTTACTTTACCTCTAGCAGGATCTCAAAGGACCTAATCCGCTCCAGTCAGATCAATCTGGCGTATAGTGACAGGGTGTGTAATGGACAGATTTTTCACGTTTGTTACATTCCGACTCAGATTAGGATTTTCTGAATCCGAGGTGGATTATTTATAAAAGATTTTTGGTTTGGTCATTTCAGGCGTTGGATTATGCCTCACCCAAGTCATAGATTAGGCATGTGCAAGCTAAATCAATAGCTCAGGTGAGGCCCCTGAAGCACTGCCTTTATAAGACGCGCCTTCCCATTCTGAAGTTTACTTCGGAATTTTTACCCTATTATGTCCCTTTACTGGGGAGTATTGCTGGTTGCTCCCCAGATGAGCTCTGGTCGGCAGGTCATTTTATTATCCAGAATAAAATAAAGGTTGTTTTGGGGTTCGCATACCTCACTTACCTGTTGGTCTTTTCCCTTGTCAAGGAGTTTTTTGAGTCGGTTGGTTTTGGACTAATTCCCCCAGAGGATTTGGCATAACCAACCAATAGTAGGTGAATGTTTGGTGCTGTCAGTGCCCTAAACCCCTCCCTACTTGGTTAGGATGCTTCAGTTGACTGTCAGTGCACCAAAGTATTGTTTGATTATATGGTAGTCAGAACTGGGGTTTTTACATCCATTACATTATTCTGAAATTATTGTGCACTGCACGCTGCCATTCCCAGTTTGGTCCAACCTCAGTGGTCACTTGGTCCTAGTTGTCGAGGAACCAGCACCAGTGGGAGCTGGTGACTGGTGGCCAACCCTGAATCTAAAGTGACCATCGGTTTATTTCCTGGTGGGCCCTCCCACCTACCATGATTTGGCGGCACCAAGGGGACCTGCCCCAGCAGGGCTCCCTCACCCATGGATGGTACACCTGAAAAGGGGTCAGATGTCAAGCTGTGCTGCACCGCGCACCCCTCTCACGATTTCTTGGCAAAAGCGGCTTTTCAGTTGGGATGGGAAGACCATCACCAATGGGAGCTCAGGAGGGGGCACAACACAGCCAAGTGCAGGGCGTGCAGTCTCAGGCTGGTGCCCTTCAGTTGCACTGAACAGTGAGTCCCTCTCACATTTTCTTGGCAAAAGCAGCTTCCTGTTCAGGAAGGAAAGACCATCACCAACGGGAGCCTGGGAGGGGGCGTGACAAAGCCATGTGCTGGGCGTGCATTCTTGTGCCAGGTGGACTGATTCTGGAAGCCCAGTCCTGCTTCGCTCTCACCATTTGTCATTTCCTCGAGGGGCCCAGAGTTTATCTGGGCTATTTTTCCTGTGGCTCAAGGAACTCTCCCCAGGAATCCCTCATTATGGTGGCTTTCTGCTGTGGGGCCCTCTTTGGGGAGGGGCCTTCCTTTAGTGGGGGATGATGTAATGGACAGGTTTGTCCCATTCATTGCATTCCAAATTGGATTAGGATTTTTTGAATCTGAGTCAGATCATTTCTATATGATTTTTGGTTTGGTCATTTCTGGCGTTTGGTTGTGCCTCACCTGAGTCATAGATTAGCTTGTGCGAGCTAAATTAATAGCTCAGGTGAGGCCCCTGAAGCGCTGCCTTTATAAGGCGCGCCTGCCCATTCCAAAGTTTACTTCGGAATTCTCACCATAGCATGTCCCTTTCCTGAGGAGCATTGTTGGTTGCTCCTCAGATGAGCTCTGGTCAGCAGGTCGTTTTATTATCCAGAGTAAAATAAAGGTTGTTTTGGGGTTTGCATACCTCATTTACCTGTTAGTCTTTTCCCTCATCGAGGAGTTTTTTGAGTCAGTTGGTTTTGGACCAATTTCCCCAGAGGATTTGGCATAACCAACCAATAGTAGGTGAATGTTTGGTGCTGTCAGTGCCCCAAACCCCTCCCTACTCAGTTAGGATGCTTCAGTTAACTATCGGTGCACTGAAGTATTGTTCAATTATATGGCAGTCAGAACTGGGGTTTTTCCGTCTGTTACAGGGTGATTCCTGTTCAATATAGGCAGATGAAATGGAGGACCAGAGACCTCCAGACCAGATCTATGACTACAAAGGTATTCCGCTAAGAGCTGCGAGCACTTTAAGCATATCACCTGGGCATCAGGTCATTTTGGGATGGAACTTGAAACTGACATTCCTGAAGGTTTATATGGGGAGATTATTGGACCCTACCAGCAATTACAGCTCAAACCCCATGTGGCTCCTGGGTTACTGTTGCCAGGGCACAGGGAAGTGAAAGTATTAATAAAGAACCTACAGAAGGAGTCTATGAAGGTCCAAAGACACCAAGTGGTGGCTTATTTACATTTGGCCCTTATTGACGAGGTTCACCATATTCATGACTTCAGATTGTGGGAGCACCTCGTCCTACTGTCAAATCCATCATTTGGCGTAATGGCAGTGGCTCCACGTGAGACCCTAACTGGGCTGTCAGAAGAACAGAAAAATAGGGCGATGGCCTATTTGAAACGTACTGAGATATTTTTGCTTCTGATGACCATGATTTGGGATGCGCACATGGGGTGGTGCATTAGGTAGACACAGGAGACTATCATCTCATTTGTTCACGGACTATTCAGTGCTCAAAAGCAGCAATTTAAGTTGTCTCCAATGAGGTAGACCAATTGGTCAAACAATGAATGTTAGAGCCATCCAAGAGTCCGTTAACATCGCTGGCGCTTATTGTTAAGAAAAAAGATGGTACCAACAGGGTGGTTATTGACTACCTGAAGCTTGAAAGCTTTGTAAAGAGAGATTCCTACACCTTCCACAGATTGATGATGCTTTAGATCGACTGGGAGGGTCTAATTATTTTTATGCCATGGATTTGATATTGGGGTACTAGCAGATTGAGTTGACAGTTTTGGCTTTGGAGAAATGCGCTATAATCACCTCTATGGGGTTGTTCCAACCCGCGCGTATGCCCCAAGGGTTATGTAACGCCTCAGCTACATTTCAGCAGGAGATGGACATGATCTTATGTGACTTGAAGCTGTCCTGCGTCCTAGTTTACCTCAACAATATCAATGTGTTCTCTTGGATGTTCATGGAACATCTGGACTATTTGGAACATGTTTTCAGCCGCCTTGCTGACTCTAAAATTAAGATCAAGCCTCATAAGTGTCATTTTTAAGGAGCAATTAGGATACCCCGGGTTTGTAGTGGACTCATAGGGCCTTAAACCCCAGCTAGCAAAGGTGGATGCCATATGGAAGATGACTTGGCCAGGCAATAATTGAGGTATTCAAGTGTTTTTGGGAATGGTTGGGTACTACCAGCAGTTCATTCCTAAATTCAGTTATATTGGGGCACCTCTCTACAAATTAGTAAAGAAGAACGTCACCTTTTATTGGACTTAATGATGTCAAAATGCTTTTGATGCCTTGCAGACTGCGTTGGCAAGTGCTCCCATTTTGCAATATCTCAACTTCAAAAAACAGTTCATAGTGCAAACTGATTCATCACTTTCCGCTTTAGGGGCAGTATTATCTCAGAAGGATGATGATGGCGTAGAACATCCTGTCGCTTTTTGTAGTTGAATATTAAACTGTCATGAATGGAATTACACCGTGACTGAGAGGGAGTGCTTAGCGGTGATATATGCATATAAACAATTCTGGGTATACCTACATGGGGTGAAATTCCAAGTGGTAATGGATCATGCATCCTTGCGTTGGCTGAAGAATTTCTGTGAACCTGAAGGATGGCTTGCACAATGGGCATTGAAGCTCCAAGCATATGACTTTGAGAAAGTACATCAGCGGGGCGAAACATCAAAATGCATACAGTCTTTCATGGTTAACAATGGTCACCATTATGGCGGATTTGGCTGACATCATGTATGAGGAGATGGTGGTAGGCAAATATAATGACAAACCGCAACATGTGATCAAAGCGCTAGGTGGGCTTAGACAAGATACCTTCTTGCGCAATGAGGATTATATAAGAAGATTGGAGAAGCGACGCTGAGTTTCAAAAATCTCCGCCAGGCCAGCAATTATCTTGGATGCACATAGGGCGGTAGGGGGGTTGCGAAAACATTGGAATTCTTGAAATCCTGCTACTATTGGGAGAGCATGCATTATGATGTGCTGGAGACGGTTAGTTGTTGTCATCAGTGCCAAGTGGAGAAACCTTTCCACAAGAAGACCGCCTACCAGCTGTTTAAGCCCCGTTTCACATGGCATACTGTTTCTCTTACCGTGGTGGGGCCTTTTTCAACTGGCGCAAACTGATCCTAGTGTATAATAGTAACAATTGATCATTTAACAAGATGGGTGGAAGCCAGAGTGATTAATGAGTTAGGGGCTATCACTACCACCAAGTTTTTTATAGAGTGTGTTATACAGCGACATGGCTGTCTGCAGTTTACCCTCAGACAACGGAACCAATTTCATGTCTAATATCTTCTTAAGTTGAATAAACTGATGGCAATCCGTAGGGTCTTGACTACACCCTACCATCCTGAATCTAATGGAATGGTGGAACGAGTCAACGGAACATTGGTAAACATTCTCTGCAAGCTTGTAAAAGATTAACCCTTTGAATGGAGTACCCTCTTACCCACCGCTGTCTTTGCATATAATATCAGCTACCACTCATCAACTGACAAGAGTCCTTTCCAATTGCTATATGGTAGACATCTGACTATGCCCGCTCTTCTTTAATCCTGTGTAGAGGACACTGGAGTTGTAGAACCGCAGCGTTATTTGACCAAACTAATGGAGTCGCTTATCAAATTACAAATGGAAGCTTATTCTACCAGCTTAGCTAAGAAGATTTGTGATCAGGTGGCTGACCAAAATAAATGTAGAGGACTCCCACAGTTTTCTATATGAGATCATGTCTTGTTCCACGGCCAACATGGATTTGGAAGGAAGAACAGGCTCGCCAACATTTGGATCAGGCTGTTTAGAAATCAAGAATACTGGTATTGATGCCTACACCATTAAAGAACCCGTGGGTGGTTGGATTATCAACTAAGTTAATGCAAAATTCTCCAAGCATACAAGCAATAGGAGCTTATCGTTCAGTCAAGAGGGGGGTATTGTTAAGAGATCAATATGATTGGATGATAAGCCATATATCCAATGGATCATATTATATAATTTGAGGTGAGCCTCAAGATTGAGCGTAAGATTATGTCAATGTGAGTCAAATCTATTGAAGTACCTATAGTTAGGCAGATTGAGGGAATTCCGCCAAATCCTTGAGATATTATGAAACTCCAAAAATGTAGTGAATAGAGAATTATTAAGTGGGGAGGGTTGAAACGATTAGAAATACTAAGGATTAAGAGTTTTGGGTGAGAATGAGAAGGGGAGGTTTTTCTAGTTGTAAGGAGGAAGAAAGTCCGCAGAGATAGTCTGCGTTTTTATATAAAATAAAAGAGTCAGTTGGGCGATAACTCCATATATTATATATCTTTAATTTTATTAAAATTGGTGAGGAGTGGTTACATAGAGGGGTGGTTCCTGCTCTACTATGGGTCAGGTTTTGATTAAAAGCATGTTTGAAACCATTACAGGCTTAAAAAAACTCGGCTTGGTATATTTGTCCCAATGTTGACCCACCTTATTTCTTTTTCTTTTTCTTTTTAAGGATTGGCAATCCTCATATTGTCTGTCCGTTGCTCATTGGTGATTTGCTTGTGCAACCAATGTAGCAGATCTAAGAGATACCAAAAAAGTTAACAAAGGGAAAAAGCTGGCAGTTGTCCCTCTCATTACCCTGGGCGATTTAGCCCATGTGATAGGTGAGAGGTGGGTGATGGCATATCCCTTAAATATTGTGTCATTTCCATTATGCCAACCACCCACGATCTGGTGCAGAAAAGCCAGGGTGTGTGTGGGAAAGTGGCACAAGCTAGGGGCCACTTTCAGTAGAGGTTTTGGCAGCAATTCTTTCCCTACAAAAGTTATCTCTGGAGGTTCGAGTTCTTCCAATATAATTAAATTGAGATCTGCTGAAAATAGATAGTGTAAGTCAGTTTTGGCCGTGAGAATTACCAACAACCACGACCTTTCTTTGCCATTAGTTGCAGGGCCAACCTTGATTTGTACGGGTTCAACAAACCCCTTTCTGATTCAATAGGACCAGACACATATGGCCTGGCCATGAAAGCACCCATTCAGCTGCTAAATGAAGTTAAACTGATTTGCCAAGCAAAATTTTGTTAGGAAGGGAAATTTATAGAAAAATTTGAGCGTGAGTTGGCTGGCTAGGTCAGGATAAATCCAGCGTTATAAGAATTTCAGGATGTTGATCTGACATAATCAAACTGAAAAGTTATTCCCAATGGTGAATGAAATTGTTCAGTTTCTCAAATTTGAATGTGAGATTATAAGGCAGCAGACAATTACCGGTTCCACTGTCACTCCATTTATATCCTTTCTGCCATTTTGGGTTATAAATAAAAAATTCCTAAAAACATCCAAATTTATTTGTGAGTTTGAGAGTTTCACTTGACGTTTAATAGTAAAGATTTCCAATTCAGGAAATCTCTGGTTAGTCCTTGCAGCTGCCTTCTGCATTAACCCATCCATCAATATGGTTGTCTATACCTGAGGTATTCTGGATGGTGTTCTGAGTGTTCACTCATCTGGAGTTCCAGGCCAGTCTTATTATTATCAGCACGCTCCATGACAGACGGTGCAAGGAAGTGAATAGTGGTCAAAGCATCCTCCTGCTTGGATGAAGAATATACAGATGATTGAGTGTGGTTGGGGTATGGCAGGAAGCAACTTCAGGGCGCTGGCCTGATTTATAAACAGTAAGGGGTGGCGATGTCAGTAAGTTACTCTGAGGATACACTACTAAAGTGGATGCGGCATCAGAGTCTGCATCAGAGCACATGCATTGATACGCTGGCATAATTTCTTGGTGTGGTCTAAGTTAAAACAGATAGGCAAACTAGATGTCCATTTTTGACATGCGCCCAGAAGAAATGGTGGGGTGGGGATATAGCCCAAAAACTTGGGGGTTTTTTAGCCATGTCATGGTGGTAAAATGTAATAGTAGAGTAGAATGTGTAAAAGTGAGGCATTTGGCACCGCTAGGGACATTAAAGCGGATAATGGGGTTTGAGCCATAGGCTGAAAGCCTCAATAATAGCTCCTCATACAACACCTTGTGTGTGAGGTAAGAAAGGGGGTTGGAAAAATTTACAAACAACGTGGTGTCATTAAGTAGGCAAGTACAATTCATGGGGAGAGGTTTATTTTTATAAGTTGATGAGGTATGTGCAGCCTCATCTGCTTCCTCCTTGGAGGAAACCCCAATATCAAAAATCCAGTATTCAAGCAGAAATCTATAAACCCTGCCAGCGCAAAGGCAGCAGTTGCCACATCAATAGTTGCTTTGTCAGCATATGATAATAAGCTCTCAAATTCGACTCAGAGGCAGTATCAGATTGCAGAATGTGGGAGATCAATGTGGTGGGAGTAAGCTTCATGTGCATGCATGAGGTGCAAAGTTTGATCCTTAGAGGGATGAAAAAATCCAAGGATTTGGGAGTACTGGATGAACCAGTTGGATAGCATTTTCCAACAAGGCGGAGAACATTAGGAGAAGTAGTGCTGCTGCCCCATACTAAAGCAGCAGGCGGTGGAGCTGAGGACATTGATATGGGACTGTGCTTTGGCGCTTTTATATTGATCTCATACTCTTTATAAGTATTGCTCTAAAATAATTTTTGAAAGAAAATGAATCACAAAGTAATGATCTTATGGTATATATCATCTAAAATAGTTGTTGGAGGAAGCAGATATGCAAGCCAGCGTATTGATGCTTGGATCAATGTTGAACTATGTCTAGCTGATCAATTAATGTAAAAAGCCCAATTTATAAATACAGTTGAATAAAAGAACTGTCTGACGTGTAAGGACCAGGAGAGCCCAAGTTTGCGTTGGTGAGAACTGAAAAGCTATAATGAGATCACTGAGGCACCAAGAAACAAAAAATCGCTATTAAGACCTCTATCTGAAGAAAGATCAGCCATTTTACTGGGAGAATACAGGCTATGTGCTATGATGCTCAACATGCTTCTAAAATACCGGAAAACTTAATTGGCAAGGCAAATATATATCCATATATATAAAAAATAGAAAAAAGTGAAAACAAAATATTTGAGCCTTCACTTGTGTAGGTACTGTCCTTACAATGGAATATCTTTGGGGTTACTATGGTATTCTTGATACTGCAATATGATATTGGGTTGAAGGTTCTTGGTATATAATTTGGAGGAAAGTCCAAAACGTAAAACTATTATGAGATTTGAGTTTGAAGAAGCCGGGGCACACTTAGTGTCTGCTACCTGATTAAGCAATAAAAACATCTTTCAAAAAGCTCCTAAATAAAGCCACGTTCTAACTTAGGATGCATTTTATTTGATTAACTGAGTAGCTTTGTAAAATCGAAAAGTATATTGGGGAAATGGAAAGGAGAGAGTCATAAATAGATGGATTGAAAAGTATTATTTACAGTAAAACTTGTAAAAATGGATCATAAAAATTAAAAAAGGGGTGAAAAAATTAAAGAAATTGAGATTTCTAATAAAATTTGAGAATTTAAAATGGCAAAGGCGGCTTAGAACTTACCTGATGTAAAATGTGCCATTTTGGCGGTGTAGCTGAGGGATTTTTCTACATAAGAGCCTAATCTTCTCAACATATAAACCGCTAGGTTGTGTGTGTTTGAGGGCAGTATTGTAGGAAGATAATAAAAGGCACAGAAAATCCTTACATTACCCTTTTCTTTTCTGGACAACCTTATTACCAGGCTGGACTACCAAAATATCATTGTCATTGGTAAATTTTTAGGAGGGGTATCATGATGTCGCAATAATGGCACCGTTGGGTGGGAAAAGGAAGAATAGGTTACTTTTTCATGAAAAGCAGTTAGTAAACTAGGACTATCTGCGCATACTATGGACTTTATATTACTGGAAATGTTGGGATATGAGGGAAGGAGGAAAAGGCCAAGAAAAGTCCATAATGGCCCCCAAAAAGAATTAGATGTGGGAACAAAGTTGTCTACCCCATCATTTGGCAAGATACTAAAGCACTTGGCAACCTCAAAAGGAAAGTAAAAGGTGCTGCATGAGGTTTAGGAATAAAATACACCATGGGACATTATTGCACCTTTCCATTTTTATTCTAGAGTAACATCTAGAAGCAACTAGAGTCCATGTTTTGTAACCAGGATATGTATGTCCCTGAGAATAAGACCAGCTCATGCTGAGCAACAGCTCATGAAAGGTGGCAAGAACTTCAGAGGTAACACGCAAGACAATAAACAAACCTACACACTTTAAGAAGGTCTAGGTGGATAGATTGCGATTTTCAAAAAAGTCCACTCTGCACTGCAGCAGAAAGTTATAGCATGACTGGCCTAAACGTAAGGATCAGGTTTACCCAAGTTTGCGTTGGTAAGCACTGCACAGTACATATGTAACAACCTAAGGCACTAAGCAATGAGCTATTTAGCTTTCAGGTCCTCTATTCAATAAGGACTAAATTTGTAAAAGTGGGAGTATGTAGGCCTTGCTGTTTAACATAATTCTCAAAATTTAAATTTATTTAAGGTACGCTGACTAGGGGACAGACATTACCAAAAAAAGATACTACAAAACTAACCAAACCAAAAACATGAACCAACTGCCTTAAACAAGCAGCGAGACACACACAAACGAGAAAACAACCAACTAGATGGCACAGTGGTGAGCCGCTTATCCCATCGTGGTGGAAGGGGAAGGGGGATCAGGGGGCTCATCTGCTGTACCTGCATTGTACAAAGTGTGGGCCAACGCAGAGAGCAATGGCGTGGATTTATCAGCAATATGTGGGGCGAAAATTCAGAGGATCAGTTGTTTATAAAAATCATTATCATCATAAATTGCGCTCATGTTAGTGACAAGCAATTTTCCGCTTGAATATGGATGGCAGGAAGTTGGGTATCTAAAGCAGTGTTAATGCGGGTAACTTTTTAAATTGTGAAGCTGAAACCACTTTCTGAATGGCATCTGCGGCATGTTTATGCAGCTGGAGATTGGTATTTATGCTCTGTGAGGGGCAGATCTGGGCAAGAATGGGAGGGGGAGACCTTTGGACAGTTTCATCACTGTTTGGGCAATAATAATGCAAAGGAAAATTTTATCAGGTTGGGCAGCAGCTGCCACAGTAAAATGGTGTTGGGTGCATAAAAAATCGTCATTTGGGTGTGGGGCATAAAAGCACCGAGGGATCTTAATAGTGGATTATGTAGGGATAAATTCTCTTATATTGACTTTTGAGTCTTCAATCGCATTACCTGATTTGTCAGTTTCATCCAATGAGGACCATGAGTTCAAATCATGCAAGTCCATGTTTTCCTCAATAGGGATGGCTGAGGCTGGCAATTATTTTGGGGCTCATGAGTGAACCTGTGTCCAAGCCAAATACTGTTTGGTGAGAGCATTGGTGGACCTGGAATTAAGATAGGTCTGATTGGCTGCTGCATAAGCAGCAGCTGCAGCAGGCTTTGAAAGAGGTGGGGGTAAGATTATCCCCCATTCTGAGAGGGCTTCAAGGTGGTCAGCAGACAAGGAGCTGGTGGCCAAGTCTGCAGAGATGGCAGAGGCAGCAAGGTAGAAGCAACTCCGCTTTGAGTGGTCCAACTCAAAGCAGGATGAACAGATGGTCCGCCCATCCTTGACGCAGGCCCAGAATGGGTGGTCTGGGGCTGAAGCAATGAAGGAGTAAGGTGAGATTTGATCAGCAATGTTTGTAAATTTAGGGTTGATTGTGGAAAAAGCTTAAGGTTCAGCAAGACGTGTGGCTCCATTGGGTACCACAAATTGAAGGATGAGGTCAGCGCCATAGGCTGCCAAACCTGCCATCAGCTCCTGATGGAGCACTGCTAGGGGAAGGTGAGTGGGAAACCCAGAAAACTGAACCACCATCGTAGATTCAGTGGGGACCCAGATGCGCATTGTTGGAATGGGTGTACCTCAAAAAGAAGGGGCACAGTTGCTGCAGTGGCAGCATCAGCTTCGCATGTGAAACTGAGGTTAAAGTATACTTTATAGGGGCAGAAATTGATAAAGCTGGCGGTTTGCACCACCTGTGCTAATTCAATTATGGGTTTGTCTATATATGGGAACAACTTCCCATATTCAACAAAGGCTGAAATGCATGTGAGAGCGGGGAAGGACAAGAGGGCCATGGGGCACCGCCTGGGATTGTGTAAGGTGAATTGCAAGATCTTTGGGTAAAATGAATTGATCTAAGGATTGGTTAGGACTGGATGAACCAGTCTGAGCGTGTTTCCCCTCAAACAGGAAATTCTGGTTGAGGTTTTGCCGCTGCCCCACACTGGTGCAGCAAGAGGTGGGGCCGTGGACATCAGTGGGTCAGTGGCTCAGCTAATTGGATTGCTTTTTGGTTTTTTAGATTTTACAAAATTTTCTCAAAAGTGGGCTCAAGCAGAAAGAGAGTTTTCATAATTCTCAATGCTATACAAAAATAAAAAACATTAAAAAATTTCAGAAGGCAAACTTTTTATTTATAAGGAAGTGGGAAAAAGGAAAAATAAATCAGGTGGTACCTCACAAGTGAGGGCGCTGGCCTTATAGGGGAATGGTTCTGGGGTTACCACAATATTCTCATATGTTGCAACAAGTTCTCAGGTTTCATGTTCTGGGGTTTGCGCATTAGAGGAAAGGTTTTAGCTGAAATAATTGCAAAATTAATTTTAAAGAAGTGATGGGGCACACCATGATGGATGATCACCAATTAAGCACTCAAAAACTTTTTAAAAATTTCTAACCTAAGATTCACTCTACCCTCATAGTCATGTTGCTTAATTACTCATAAAAAAATTTAAAATCAAAAAGGGGTAACAGGGAAATGGAAAAATGGAGAGTCAGCCTAGAGGGGTCAAAGATTTTAACATTTGTAGAGAAAATCAAAAAAATGTTCACAAAAATTATTATAAAAAAGGAATAAAAATTCAAAAATTGGGATGTTTTTAAAAATGAGAATTTTGGTTGAATGGTAGTGGTGTGAGAAAAATCCCTTCTTTAGAGTGTGGCATTTTGGCGGTGTAGCAGATGAATTACTCTTAAAAGAGACTAACTTCTCAACATGAAAATTGTTTAGGCTGTATGGGTATGGGGGAATTATTTATGATTAGAGGGTAGAAGAAAATGAAAAGCATTACAGGACATTTGAGTATATTCTCATCAAAGAAGACTATTATAAAGCAGAGTATATTATCCTTTTTTTCCCAAGATAGCTTAAGGGAAGACAATAACAACTACCTCCCAAAACTGGCCTACATATATTATCATTTTAGGCATCTATCAGCTCTTGATAAGACCCATTTCTTAATCATGAAAGAAGTAATGATTAAAATTAATTCTGCTCAAACCTGATTGACTTAGATTAGAGAAAATTCCTCCAATCTTTACAATTATGATCTTTCCCAAGAAAGTGCAACTTAATGTCAATTCAAACCAAAATTAGCAAATAACGTGATTAAATATGACCTCCTAGAGCAAAGTATTAATTCAATAGATAACAAACATTATATTAAAATTTGTAATCACATTAAGTTCCAGGATTTTATAATAAAAGCTAGTTTAAAGTACCAAATCAGATGCAACACACACCCTTACTCCCACGCTTGTTCCTATGGCTCACATGAAATTGCTCCACCCCTTAAGTAGAAATTATTGTGTCCCCTTATTCTATCATTATTTTTTATATTCCTTTTTAAAGTATCTTTGCATATAATGTAATGAAAAACCTTAGACTATCCAATAATGGATAAAGGTTTATATTCATGTTTTATACCCTATATTACGATTTTTTAGTATTATACAATAGCTTTAATATAAGTTCAACAATTTAGAAAACACTCATTCAAATTTTTCTTTAATAAGTGACCTCACCATAGCTTCCTCTTAAACTAAATCTCTATTTTTAATATCAATAGTGGTTGTCTTTAAACCCATTATATCATATATCCGCAAGTATACATATATAAGAATTTATCTATACTGTTAGCATTATAGAGATAGCACCTTTTAGCTACCATAAAACATAACTAACAATCTTGTACTTACTACATGGAGCACTGATCACTATAATCTATATAGCTACATTTTCATAGTAGAGAATAAAATACTGTTCCTAGAATCACCCACTGCATAATTAATGAAAATGGAAAGGACAAAGACAGGAGTTACAGATCACCTGCTTTATAAAAGGAGAAAAATCAATATAATGAGATTCCTGGTTACTTTTCTTTCTCGTTGCAAACACTTTTGCAACCTATTCAATTCAAGACTAAATCTAGTTTGATAATCTCATAGAGGGGATTAGTCTGCGCCCATGTCTGGGAGCAGTTGGGCAAGCAAGGCAAGAGGAGCAGGCGGAAGGCCCGCGGCCTCTAACGTTTGAAAACGCCCCAGAGAATCTGGCGGAATAGAAAAAAATCTAAAAAAACCGCTGGTCACAATTTCCCCAGAGATACTCACATGGCAAGCACAATGCAACCAGTACATCAACACGCCACACTCTGAGCCACTTTCGTCGGTGGAATTCAGAATCCGTGTGTATCTGGACATCCAAAAAACGGCCTTATGAGAAAAATTTTGTGAAGATGTACAAAAAAATTTCCTGAATGCAGTTTATGTTGCACCTCACTCCATGTCGCGCAGTTGGCTGGACCTAGGTTTCAAAAGCAAAATAGCAGCAGATGAGGCTGCAGCTGTGCACATAGTGGTTGACCTCCCCGAAGGGCAATGGGTCATCGAAACCAAATGCACCAGATGGACAAAATCAAACCAAATTTTCCTCAAGTTTGACTTTTTGCCTACTACGGTAAAATGTGACATTTTGGAGCAACACCTGAAAGATGGTCTCGCCATATATGGCAAAATACAATCTTTCAAAATGCAACGTTTTACGCTGATGCTGCACTTGTTCACTGGCAAAGCCATTGCAGTTCTGACCTCAACTGAGGAGATCGTGAAGGACCTAACCCAGATCCTGCACTCCACCTTTATTGACATCGCAGGGCATACCACCCACCCATTCCAGGTAACTGTGGACAGCGCGCCCCCCATTTGCACCCACTGTGATGCGTTCAGCCATAAGGCACATGCATGCCCCATCAAGGAGGGCGTCATATTCCAAGAGCACCCCTTGGCAGCCATGGCCAGCGGAGAGGCGCACTATGAACCAACCACAAGCACCAAGGAGGCTTTCCCGTGGGGAGCACAAGGCTGCTACCTATTGGTAAAGCCCATCTCCCCACAGGAGCAGAAAAAGGCCAAGCAGGCCCATAGGGCCGCGGCCAAGGAAGCGGCCAAGGCCACCACCACCATCCCACACTCACAATGCCAGGAGGACATGGAGACCTTTGCGGCGGAAGCAACTCAGGAATCCATCACCCAATCAGATTGGGAGGCCCATGCCGAGTGGGCCACTCAATCTGAGGATCTGATGGGAGATTTGATCTCACCCAATTGCTGCATCCAAGCTCCGGTCAAAACTGACTTGAGACCTATCCCAACCAGAAAAAAATTTTTTGCCCCACTTGATGGTGCACCAAACTTATCTGCACCGCAAAAAATTTGTCCAACGTCAGGAAAACAAAAAGCGAAGGCCAAAGCCAACACAACTCTTTCAGCAAAAATTAACAAAAACCCCGATAGCGTTGCTGCTAACACCTGCGCTGCTGTGAAAGCCTGTGGGGACCTGGAAGAGGCTGGTGGGCCTGGGGGACCACCCCCTCGCACCTAAGGTGCGATGGGGGAAACCTTCACTCTAGGGATGCTGAATATCGCCGGACTCAAGGCCTCCCCGTCCTGGGCTAGGAAACTGAGTTTTTTACAAAACAATTTACCCATGGATATCCTGGCCATCCAGGAGTCCCACTGTCCATGAGGTTCTGAGGAAGCTTGGAAAACAATGCTCCTACCATCCCTATCCTTTTGGTCAAAGCACTGTGGGGTGCTAATTTGGAAAAACAATTTTTTAAATTCATATCCTCAGAAACATTCCTAAATGGCCGAGTGTTTATTGTCACCTTCTCGTGGGCTGACGTTGCACACACAATTGTCAACATTTACGCCCCAAACGGTGCACACGAGTGTCAGGAATTTTTTTCATCAGTCAAATCCCTCCCGCTACCCCCTGATTCTTTCCTAGTTGGTGACATGAACTGTTGGCTAACCTCACCAATGGACCGGTGGCTGCCATCACCCCATGCCCCACAGGGTCACATAGAACTACGCATTCTAAAAGCCACCCTTGGGTTAATGGATGCGCTGCCACGACATGCCCTCTGCTCAAAAACATGATGCATCCCCACATCCACAATGGCCAATTAAGGTCCATGACTTGCATCAACCTTATTTTAATGCCTGTGAAATTCAAACCCCACATCTCCCACTTCAAAACAATTAAAATGGAATTCTCCGACCACCAACTGGTCTCAATAACATACCACTTACCTGTCACAGTTGCAAAGGCCCCACATTGGTGCAAAATCTGCCCCCCCGAGATCATGTTGCCAGGATTTTCCACGTGGGTGGAAGAGGCAACTTTGGTGAAATCAATTTGTTGCACTGTTTTGCATGGACCCCATTTCCACATGGGCAACTTTCAAAGAAGACACTATCTGCCACTATCGCCATCTCTCCTCCAGGCGCTCACGAGCCACATCGGCGGTTATCTCGTGCATGCTGGCAGAATTGGCCCACTTGGAGTCCAACATTCCAGCCACAGGATATAGCCCTGCATGGGGCCAGAAGTGGGCGGAGGCAGCCGCCCACCTCAACGCACTCAAAAGGCAACACAAACATCAGGTTTGTGTCCAATACAGGTGCCACATGCATCACTAAAGGTGACAAGTGCACCACATACTTCTTTAAAAAAAATTTTGCACCACGCCAGAGCATGGCCTGCACACAAGTGCAAAGATCAGATAATTCCATTGCGGACACACTGGCTGAAGTGGCAATTGAAATGCAAAGATATTACTCCGAGTTATACTGAGCTGAACCAATTTAGCTGGCCAAAATGGCAGAATTTCTTGACCAAGCTCATATCTGCACCATTTTCCGATACCCAGAAATAATGAATTTTTTATACTCTAAACAAAATATGGACAGCCATTCGCGGTGCACCAAACTGAAAATGCCCAGGCCCAGATGGCATTCCATATGAGTTCTACAAAAAATATTTTAAATATATATCCTCATTGCTGATAGCCTCACTCAACCAAAGCCTGTTGGAAATGCGCCTCCTACCAGGAGGACATGAGGCCTTTACTGTCACACTCTTCAAGAAAGGGGATAGGCTTGGCTTAGCCAACTGGTGCCCCATTTCTCTAACAAACACAGACACTAAATTTTAACCAAAATCATGGCTAACCATTTAGGGACTGTAGCATCTGCCACCATCTCCCCAGAACATTTCGTTTCATCCCCAGAAGGTCAATTTGGGATAACGTGCACTCTGTGGCTATTGTGTGTCAGTCCACAGCCTCTGGGGCACTTGTATTCTTGGACCAACAAAAGGCCTATGATAGAGTAAACTGGGAATACCTAAGGGCCTGCCTCCATCAATTCCGCCTACCCCCCCGCTTCATAAACTGGGTGATGCTGCTCACGGAATCTGCAACATTGGCAGTGCGTGGCCCAGGCTTCCTAACGGAAGTAGTCCGCCCTCAAAGGGGCCTGCGACAAGGGAACCCCCTTAGCCCACTCTTATACAACTTCAGCCTTGACCCACTACTGCGAAATGTGAATGCCCACCTCACTGGGGTCCATGTGCCACGCCAAACCCCAGTCAAGATGATGGCATTTTCAGATGATTGCGTGGTGGGGGTTCTAATAAACAAAGATGCACGCGCGCTTGAAGCCCTCATCCAGGAATATTCCCAGGTAAGCATCGCGGCACTGAAC
Organism: Massospora cicadina; assembly: GCA_022478985.1. NCBI lineage: Eukaryota > Fungi > Entomophthoromycota > Entomophthoromycetes > Entomophthorales > Entomophthoraceae > Massospora > Massospora cicadina. The sequence continues at coordinate 100,866 of JAKSZP010005526.1, read as the reverse complement.
GCCTCCAAAACCAAAATCATCCTCCTTGGTCAGTTTCAGAACTGCTGGTCCCCAGCAAGTAGTTCCCAACCTGGCTCATCTGCTCGCCCACGTCCACGCCTTACTTTCTCAACACACACCGCTCCACTGGTGCTCCCCTTTGTGCCACATCCTACCATAGGACTGGTACGCCATCTGGGCGTGTGGATTGAGGCAGGCGAATACGCGTCAGCAGTAATGGAGTGCCATATACTGGACAACGTGACGAAGCGAATCGCCTCTCTCAGAGCCCACCCTACTACCCTCACTGGCAGGGTTGTTCTTGCCAACTCTATGCTCCTATCCAAAGTCTGGTTCGGAGCCCACGCCATCCCCTTCTCCCCAAGCTTCTTCAAATCCATGTATGCTTTGCTGCAATGATGGCTTTGGTCAGGCCGCCCTCCACCAGTACGGCTAGAGGTCATGTTTGGCCCTCATCATCAAGGTGGCATGGGCCTTCTTGACTTCAAAGCCCATGCTGCCAAGATCCTGGGCACCTGGATTGCGGCTGTCACCGCTCCTACACTCCCATCCCAACACTGGTCCCGCGCGGCCCGCTCCAACTTCTCCCAAGCCTTGGGCCTCAACAATCCATCAAACCCCCACTCCCTGATGAAATACCTCGCATCACACACATTGGCCACAGGTCCTCACGGTACTAAAACCCACCACAAACGAATCCTACTCTCCATGCAAAGCGCAGAGTGGAGAATTCGTATTAGCTGACATACAACCTGTAGAGGCCGCCCCTCTCCTCAGTTCACACAAGAGGTACAGGGGCTACCCATCCATGATGGCGTGATCCCCATTCGACCCCAAGTCCTATCCAGGGTGGACTACCTGGACATGATGGACATCCCTTATTCCACTGAGACCCAGAAGACTATCTGGAAATACGCACACCATCCTCTGTTGCAGCCTCAAGTCCGCTCCCATGTGTGGCGCTGCCTGAGGTGGGTGTATTGTACAGATGAGCGCTCTAACGCTTTACACTCATCCTGTGTCATGTGTGGCCAGTATGGAACGCTGTTCCACCGCCTGGAGAAGTGCCCCACCTCTAAAGTGATATGGCGCGAAGTTCAACGTCTTCTTGGCCAGGATCAAACACATCCCTTCAGTCTGTCAAGAGATATGTTTGCTTTATCAATGGCCTCCCCCCTTCCACCCTCCCTCCATGCTCTGGTGGTTGCAATCGCCATGTGGACTATCCATACGATTGTCTTGGATGCCATCGCTGGCTCCATCCCCACCCTCCCTGAAGTTGTCCACAGATTCTGGTCTCATCTGGTGGACCACTTTCAAGCATGGATGTTTGGATATCTCCCACCGTGTCGCCAACAGCTGGTCTCCTCCTGGTTCCCAGTCTGGTTCATCAAATCAGACCCCTTCCTCCACACGTGCTCAATAGTGGCTACGGCCCCTTCACACGTTCCCTCCCCTCCCCATAAGTGGCGTTCCCGCTGGCAACAAGAGATAGCATCGCATCTCTGGGGTGCCCCCCTGGTACTAAGTTTTGTCTCGTCTGAGTCATATTTGTAAGTGTCCATCCCATGGTCAGCCTTCTCCGCAATAAATTTAAATTTAGATATAATGAGATTCCAGAATCATTCTTCTGGACATCTGCTGAAGTCATTAAGGGCTTCCACATGGTATCATCTACCCTGGGTACATAACATTTCTTGAGAAAGGTTCTTCTGTATATGACTCTATAGTATTTTCCTCAAGCTAAGACCTCAAAAGATCTATATAGTTAATTTGATAACATGATAAGATAAATCCAAAAATTTGTGCACTTAGCTTTGTACCAAATTTTACGCATGTTATAAGTACATCACAAAGAAATACACCATTGCATCATCACTCAGGAAGTATTAGACAAAAATATTACAATTTTTAACCTATCCTCATAAAACATTGGAGATGTAACTACCAAGGTAGAAGAAAATCAAAACTAAATCATCCAAGTCCACAATCAAGTATATATTATTGATCCTTGTATAGTCAAGTATGTGAATGATAGCTAGTAAGATATATCAATTAGACCTGGTGAATCAGCTGTTAAGACTGGATAAATGATTGAAACTTCATGAAAAAACTTAATCAGCATAAATCTACAAATCCTAATGAGGCAGTTTCTCAAGTTATAACTTTCAATATAAAGATAAATAAAGAATCCATTTAATTAAAATAAGTCGACCTGAGCCTTATCTAATCTTGAAGAGTTTAATTAATGACCCTATCAGGGGATTCCAAGACGCCTCCACTAACTTGTACCTATGATCAAACAAAAAAGTGGTCTGAAGACGAAAGCATCGCTAGACAATGTCTAATATCTGACCCATCAATTCTCTAAACATGAGAAAAAGCTTATGGAGTTCTATTGTAATTTCTCCAAGAAATCAATAGGACAGGAGCTTTAAAGATTATGTAATTATTGGTTTTGTTGAATTATGACTTCTTGAATGTAGATTTGTCCAATGAAATTGAAAATATATTGATATATTGGGTCAAAATCAAAAGTGACTTGGAAGAAGTGATAACTTTATTATTATTATTATGGGTTGGGCGCCACTAGTGCTAAAAAAGTCATTTTTATTTTTAAAATATAAAATTTTATAGGGGAGGGTGTGGTTTGATTTTTTAACAATCAACATGCTATAGAGGGATTAAGTTCTTTTTCATTAGAAGCCTGATAAGGTTGAGAATTTCTTGATATGAATTTCTGATCATCATATCTTTAAAATTCTTATTAGCGCGAGTTAACATTCTCAACATTTGGTTATCACCCTCAAATAAGAGGAGCACTATTATGAAGAGGTGTCAATTACTGAGTTTAAATAAATTTGGGCATATCTTAAGGCTTTCTGACAGATTTTAAGGGTCTGTTGAAGGCAAAAACTTAATTTAAGACTTCTAAAAAAGCTTATACTAAACTAAGGACTTTGTTATAAAGTCAAGCTAGACCATATTATAACAAATGGTATTAATCCATTAATTGCATTTTGATTTGGGTTTGTATTTCTAATTTGAGTCAATCCATTTAAAATTTTTGGTGTTTTTCAGGTTTGGGAGCTGGTTTGTGCCTCGTCTGAATTATTGATTAGGCTCTTTTGAGCCTAATCAATGATTTGGGCAAGGCCCCAGAAGGGCGACCTTCAAGGCAAGCCCGTGCAATACAAAAATTTATTCAGAATTCTTTTTCCCACTCTTGCATGGGTTTCTCTGGTAGCCTCAGGGCTTCCCTTACCTTATCTTACCTGATAATCCGCGCACAACAAGTTTTGTCACGTTAACAAAAATTTGAGATTTTAGGGGCTTGATCTTCCTCATGTAACCTGTCTTTTACTTGGTGTATCCGTGACATCAGATTATCAGGATCCTGTTTGTCCACAGCTTTTTATTCAATAATAATAAAATAAGGTTAATTGTGGGGTTTGCAACCTCACATCCTTATTTTGTCTTTGTCTCACTTCAAATTTAACTAATTCTGAGGTTTAATACCTTGAGAGTTCAGATCACTCTGGACATTTGGTGTTGATTGCGTCAAGCCTAAGGTAATATAGCAATCATAAACTGGGTCATTTCTGACCGTTACACATTTAGTCAAGATTTCCAATTTTCATGCCAACTCTGACTGCAAGAAACTTAAGGATAAACTATTAAATCATGTTGAGAAGCTCAAAGATGCAAACTTAACTGTATGCACTTATTGTACCGCAGCATGTAAAAAAACTAGGACGCCTGAGCATCATTTCTAAGCCCTTGAATCTTAAAGGGCTGCGCTCATCTAAGGCACCTCATTTAATCCACATCTGAGTTCTCTGAAGATATTGAAGCATATTTGTATACTCTTAAATAATAAATGGCATAAGTTGTTCACACCCATAATCATAAAAGATATGAGCAGTCTGAGAACATAAGATGCAAAATTACTTCTCACATGCTATGATAAGTATAAAAGCTTTTTTTATTAATTCAACCTATAAGGACAAATACACCCCCAGTAAGGATAGTATTGCATTATTCTTGTACGTGTGAAGCTGGCATGGAAGGTGTGATAAACAAAAAGGTTGAAATTATATTTTCATGTTTAAGCTGAATGGCTAAGAGGTTACATTAGCTCATATAGACAACTTTTACATTTAGGAAAAAGTCAAAGAAGCTCTTATCAAAGAATTTGTAATTAATCAGAGTTTATGTCTTAGTAAGAAACATTTGATAAACATTACCTTATGCAAAAGATCCTATTGACATCTTTTCTGAATCCTTCTATATTATGTGGTCCAGACTTTAATGACCTCAAAGTTGCTTACACTAGATGACACCTTTATTGCTTTTACACTGGATAAATTATAAGCTCTCTGGTGGCTATGTGTAAGGAGAGTGTCTATAATTCTCCTGTTTAGCGTGGTGGTGCTTGGTGTACAGGATCAATGCAAGGGAACTAGTAACCGGTACCATAATGAAAATAGCCCAGCAGAGGGTGCTTGAGAGAAAAAGACATAGGGCAATGGTGTTGAGCGATATGAAAAAATAATAATAGGACAAGCTTCAGAACTTGGCAGTGGCCCATATGGCTGTGACTAACCAAGTTTGGCACATTATTAGAGTGCACTGGTGACCAGGTTTGAGGGAACCTGGTAGGACCAGCGGTGTACCTGAGGCTGTGATGATTTTAAATAAAATATAACGGCTAACACTTCATAAGACCTTCACAAAGAGGTCCACGCTCAGGTGCACCCAAGTCCACATATTGAAAAATGTAAAATGAATAAGGGGTTTATTTGGTAAAAAGACAACCAACGAGGAACATTGGTCACAAGTGAACATATTTAAACAATCTTGGGGTAATTCTGGGTTGCCAGAAGTGGCCCCAAGCCTTGGTGCACCAATAGGCGCATGCTTCCGTCTGAAAAGGTAGCAAACTTCAAAACTGGCCTCACTTGAGTGATCAATTGATGTTGTATCTGAACCAAGCTTGTAATATCATAAATGGAACAAGTTTCAAACCCCTATTCCCTGATTAACCAGATTGTTCCATCATCGTTAATTAAGTAGCTCGTCCATTTTAACGTCTGATCCAAAACAAGGGGGTGGGCGTTTTGCACCTCACTTGTACCAACCTGGGCATATTTAGCTTGTACCCAGCGTTGGTCCAAGGTGTGCTTGAGGTCAGGAAGGGCCCGAAGTTTAACCTTCTGGACCTCCTGCCGCCCATCCTTCTCCTTGGGGTTGGTGACTTCTATCAAGTCAAGTAAACATGACACTATGCATATTACTTGTTTAAATTGTCATTTTACAACTGTTCTTGATATTGAGGGAGCATTTATGGACGTTTTGAACTCTACAAGCTGAAACCAAAAAGTAAAAACCCAAGGGTCCTAAAAATTAAAATTTTATACCTAAACCAGCAGAGCGTCTCAAATGCACCTTATAGTCATAAGCTAGGACATCTAGAGTGAGTTCATATGAAGAAGTCTAATTAAGAAGGCCAGGAAAAGGCCCACTGAATCATCTAATGTTCTTCTATTGTCAACATGACTCATGTACCTAACAGTCATCCAATTCAAATTACTCCCCTAAGATGTACTGTCAATACCTCTGATGTTAATTTTGAAATAGGTTGTAAAGATTTTCCTACTACGTCTTAGGAACCCTTATATAAATTGAGGTTCCAGTGTAACTAGATGGAAAACCGTAGATGACTCCTTGCTTCCTGGGGGACTTACTCAGTCAAGTCCTTATGGCCTGAAGTAATTGATACTTCTAACAATGCTAATCAATTCACTTCTCTGATGATTTAGCTCATCCAACATTCACATAAATTTAATGTAATCAAGGAGCGGTAATTAGAGAAATCTCAGAAGCTTAATGGTACGTTCTACTTGAAAGAGGTCCTTGCTTAACACTCAGCTTTTGAGGAAGTAAATTAACGCGTAAGTCGGCATCCATAAAGTTATAATCATGGTCATTCTTGATACTGGCTTGCCTATCAATGATTATCTTTAAATCTCATCATAAATTAAACCTGTCACTGACCTTGAATAATCTCAAGAATATGGTTCAGTTGCCTCAACAACTAAATACCAATGGCGATTAACCTTTTTGTATTAGCATTAGCAAACTCGTCCTTTAAGTACAAATGATATTTTTTGAAAACACCAATTATGATATGCTAAATGGCACTCAATTTTTGATTGAGTATGATGAAAATATTGATATTAAAGAACAATTGCTACCATGTCTTTAGATTATAAAGTCCTTTGGGATGATATTAAAAATACTATAAAGGAAAAGTATTAGTTTCTGTTTGAATAACTTTTTCTAAAATTGCCTTTACATATAACTCATCAGGATGAAAAACAGAAGTTACCTAATTCAGTTGATGCAAAGGACGGCATCCAATTTTTATGCTTTAGAAGAGATAAGAATTTTATCTAGATTTGTAATGTGTGTTTGGCACTAAAGTTACCTAAAACATCCCTTAAAGTTGTATCTTGAAAATAAAAAGAACTGTTTAAAAGAGAATATAAGAACCATGAGTCCTATCCAGCATATAAGTTACAACTTAACAAAGTTCTCAACTTGCTTCTGGGAAACCTCAATGGTGCAAGATTCTCATGATAAAACACCAGAACATAGGAAAATGCCAGTTGTCCTTAACTGATGATGGTGTTATAAAGGTTCACTACATTGTAACACATATTGATATGTTGTTACCTGATGACCCCTTATCTGTACCCTACCAAATTTTTACATATACAATAATCTGATTTCAGAAAAACGTACTGTCTACTAAAATCTTATAATTAATTTTTTTAGTTATGCCACAATTATGGTCAAATAAAGTAATAAAGTCATCAGATTAATCTAGTAATTTATAGTCCCATCAAAATTAAACTTGTTTTATATCTAAAATTCTAAATATCAGATATGGATAGATCTAAACAATTATATTTTATTTATTTGAGGAAACCCAACCTGGGGACAGAAATTACCAAAAGAGAGAAATAAAGAAAGCATCATTATGAAACCAGAGCAGAGTCAACTCCATAAAAGAAAGTTTTCCACCTCCAGATCAGGACTCAATTTTTTCTGGTTATGTCATAAGTAAGGTTTTTGTGTTTTTAGACCTATTAACCGCCAGTAGTTTCCTTTGGTTGGCACCATTGATTGATGTGTGAAGGGTGGGAATTGAACCTGCAACCTTCAGGCTGGTAGCCATATGCCCCAACAACTCACCTTCCACCCCCTGATCTAAAACAATTATATGCCTTCAGATTATTAGAACCATTCCAAAGCTCGTGGTCCTCAAACTTCTGCTTATCAAAAATTATAATGATGGCCATTGGGTTGCTATAAACTAGGAAAAATTCAGCAACCTTACCAAAAAATGGAATCTATCTCAGATAGAACATTTTTAGGATCTGAGATGATGAGCAAGCTGTAATCCCTGCTCCCAAATTGCGCCTTGACAGATTGACTTTTGAACCAGCGTGAACAGAACCTTACCCTGAAGGTACCAAAACTAGATTCACTCAGGAAGCATCACGAATACAAGAATCAATGTAATTACATTTAGGAATTATTTCCTCATTTCCTGAATCATGAGAGGCGCCGCCCCCACCACTGCAGTCAGTAGAACGATGCAGTACAATGAGAATGCTGCCCAGGTGGTTGATCTGGAAGGCAGTAAAATATTTTGATTTTTTGGGGCCACAAAGATTCCTGAGGCACCTTGTCCCCACATGCCCTATAAATATCAACGCTTTCTAACACAATAAATTAATCTATATTCCCTCCATCTTTTTTTCACCTCTCAATTAATTTTCAGCTTTGAGCCCATTTTCAGACTTTGGCGACAGTAAAGAGAACTTATATGCCTAGAGAAGTGGTGCTCACTACAGGGGACTATGACTCTCTCTAAGTAAAAACGTCTATCAAAAATAATGGAGAATACTAGCAGTCTCAAAGATCAATATGCTGATCAGTCAATAAGCGTTGATCAATGGATTAGTACCTCACGGTATCAAGTGCCACCTACACAGCCTGAAAGGTTAAAATTTTGGGCCACGTTCCAGTTCTCCCTGCCCTCAGTCGATGGAAAGTAGCATTTACTTCAGTACAATAGCCTTAATGACATTATTCAACAGTTAATAAATTTCATTTACTCCATGGGTGCCCACTCCAGCCACTCCCGCGCCTCTTCAGTGGCCTCTAACATGCGGGATCTTTATACCTCATCCCATCTACCAACGGTAGAACTGACCCTAGGAACCAAGTGCTACCTTCGGAAATTTTTTATCCTGCTATTCATCACCTCCTCCAGTTAGTCAGGTTACACCATCATGAAGTCTCCTGACAACTAGGGCTCACCCAAAGCTTACACTCCCATATCATTAATTTTTACAACATGGCCTCCTCTTTTTTCCACGACAACCAAAAGGCCAAATCAATAACTGACCATTAGTAAATGAACTCTGAGGCAAAATTGCGGTGTTGAATAGCAGGATTTCTGGCTATTTCGAAGACCAACTGCATAAGAATATCCAACTCCTTGAGACTTCTTGGAACCAACACCTTTGTCAAGTTAAAGTCTGGTATGGACCCTACAACAACAATATAAGGAGCTGTCCTCTCATGACTACACCTCCAGGAGTGAAGGACCTGAAGGTCCTCAGGGGCCTCAAGGGCCCTCTGGCCCCGTGGCACCTACTCCTGGCTACCCTGACAACCCTTGGTTAAAGGATGTTTGGCAGCCCTTACCGCCTTGTGTGATCAAATCTGAAATGTAGCACAGTGATTCAAACTCTGAGTAAACGGAGTCCCCCTTGACTCTAGGGTCTTCATTAAGGCATTGTTGGATGAAATGGATAATTTTAGCGCCTTCACCAAGCTTACTGATAGCCACATCTCTCATCTTGAACAAACCTATCAAGGGTTGAGACCCTTTTGATTACCCTTGAGAGTCAGCTTCTCCATCAAAGCGCTAATATTTAAGCCCTAAATGAGCAGGTTGCCCATAAGGCTTCCATTTCCTCCCTCAACCAAAACTGGGATGACATCCAAGAGGATCTCCAGGGCCTAAGACGACGGTTGGACCATCAGGACCCCATGACTAAGCATAGACTGAGATCTCCGGCCTGCTCAAATCCCCAGCGTTAACACCCTCTCCACTCCTCTTGTAACAAACTTTATACCTAGTTTTAATGAGAGGTTCACCCCTAGCCATGAAAGCATCGTCTCTTTCCTATATTCTTATGAGAGTCCCTGGAAAAGGCCATTGACTGACAGAAAATAAAAATATATCCACTCCTGCCTTAACAGTACTGCTTGGAAGATCATGACTCCCCACTTGAAAAGTGCCACATTTTGAAACAGTCTGGACCACCTTAGTCCAAGAATTTGGTAGCAACCAAACCCTGGCCAATCAAAAATAAGCATTCTTGGGTATCCACCTGAAGGATTGGAGGAGACCCATGGCTTTCGCCAGCTGTTTCTATGTCCAAGTGCAACCTTTAGTTATCATCAATCATAGTAGCTTAGACGATGCCTTTACAGTTGTCATCTCCACGTTGGGATCCTATACTGAGGTTTAAATGCATATGATCTACCAAAAGAACAGCTTCACGTGCATCTGGGAAATCAAGGAAGCGATTAAAAAGATCCCTGAGATGACCCTGCACTCTAAGGCTACCTCTTCAGTTTCCTCCAACCATCCTCAGATCCATGTGTATAAAACCAGAAGAATCTTCAACCCTGAGGCACCTACTACAACGGCTTCTGAAACATTACTAAGGCATGCTGGAAACAACTTTCTGAGGAGACATAAAAGGGACTTCAGAATGAAGGACGAGGCGCTCCATGCTGACATCCCTACCATGCCTCAGGAATCATACATGACCTCAAAAAACCTGAAGCTATTGTGCCTGAAGAAGAAGCTTTGGTAACCATTGATAATAAAGAAATAAATAATGCTTACTCTTCTTCTAAAAACTCTTCTGTTTCATATGCTACCTCCTCAGTTCAAAATTCGGGTTCCCCATGTCGCTGTTTGAGTTCATAAGATTTTAGTTCTTTCATAGTCAACAGTGGTTCCCCTGTAACTGTTATATCGTCCAAGTTGATGAAGTGTGTCAAGATCGACTCAGACTTGCCACATTATATGGAATATTACACAGCTAGCCTGCAATGTACCCAATCTATAGGACCTTATTCCTCCCTACCTATCCAATTTTGGAATCTCTATGTAAATACCCCCACCATAACGATGGTTAATCTGAGCTATGACCTTCTTTTGAAACTCATTTTCTCTGAGAAAACTTAGTGGTAGTATATTATGTTGACGGGTTTTTATCTCTAATGGGCATCATGTCCCCCTGATATTTGAACCTTCCTGTGACTCTAAGATGGAGGTGTAGTCCTGAGCTTGCCTACTAGAGATTGAGGGCCAAATTTAATGACTTAAATATCACATAAGGGGCTCTCAGGTCTAGTTGCCCCAACTGCTGTTGATGGACAAGAAGGCATTCTTATTTACTTACCTAGGACGACCACTATACCTCCAAAGTACCAAAGCATTGCTGAAATGGGTCCATGTTAACATCCCCTCCGGATACCTGCTTGAAATCTGAGGCTTAGAAAACTATCCTCTAAGGAGGTTCTAAATTGTCCAGAAATTCAAGATCTAGCTTATGTCAGATCTATATCAGTATTGTTGACTAATTTATTGACAGACCCAAAGTATTAGGACCAAACAGTTCGATTGCCTATGTCCGCCTCCAACCAAAAGAGGCTGTCAAAAACATACACAGTTTTATGATCCTAAGTGACTTTGGTTTGGAGGCGCCCCCATCAGTGGCCCCGGTCAACACCAGTATTAGAAAAAATCTCACTGAAGATCAACAGCGTAAAGTCCAAGAATTATTAAAAGAGTATTCAGATATATTTTTGGCCTTGACCTAAGACTTTTAAAGAATGGATGTGGTACTACATCATGTGAGACTGGAGACGCTCCCCCTTCTAGTCCCAGCCTTACCTAAAAATTAAGGCTAAAGAAGCCCAGATGGCGTTTAGTTTAGACAACTACTTTAAGCTAGACTCTTGGTGTTTTTGCGCACCCTTGGGCCTCTCCTCTCCTGCTGGTCAGAATAAGGATGGCAGTCATTGAGTGGTGATGGACTATTGATGGGTCAATTTTATCAAAAAGAAGGACAGTTATACACTGCCCTGAATTGAAAACTCTTTCTGACTGATCTCCAGATCGCAGTACTTTTCCACAATGGACCTTGCCAATGGATATTGGCAAGTGGAGCTCACCCTTAAAGGTTGAGTAAGGTTCGCGCTCATAGATAATGAAGGGCTATCTAAGCCCAGGAGGATGCTCCAGGGCCTCTATAATGCGCTGGCCACTTTTAACGCGTTATGGACGGGACCCTTGGGGACCTGAAGCTATCATGTGTCCGCGCCTACCTCAATGACATCATTGTCTTCTCATGAACATATAATGAACACATAGAGCATATTTAGGAAGTTCTCAATAAGCTTCAGAAGGCTTTGATAAAGCTTAAACTTTTGAAGTGCTCCTTTTATCATCAGAATTGGATTTTCTGGGACACATGGTCTCAAAAGATGATATCCAGCCCATACCAAACAAAGTCGATGCCACAAAAAGATGTTGAGCCCCCAAAGCCTGAAGGATTTTCAGGTATTTCATGACATGGGTGGTTATTATCATCAGTTTATCTCTTGGTTTGCTGACCTAGAAAAGCCTCTATTTTACTTCCTGCAGAAGAGCGTGCCTTTTTGAATGGCGGCTGGAACAAGAGCAGGCTTTTAATGCATTGAGGACCGCTCCTTGTACTAAAGTCATTTTAGTCCACCCATGTTTTGACCAACGTTTCGTGTTGTTCATGAATGCAAGTGATGTCGCCGTCAGGACCATCCTAGCCTAGCATGACGAAAATCAGGTTGACCACCCAGTGGCCTACTTTAGCAAAAATCTGAGTAAGGCTGTACAGAACTTATTCTTTACCAAGCATAAATTACTGGCTGTCTTGCTAGCACTTACCCAATTTCATTCCTATCTCTATGGCACCCACTTTACCATTGTCATTAATCATTCCTCACTCTGGTGGCTCCAGTAGATGAAGGACCCAGATGGCCGTTTAGCCAGATGATTTTTAATATTGCAGATCTATAATTCACCATTGTTCATCACATGGTCACAATTCATCAGAACACCAATGACTTTTTTAGGATGCTAGTGCTGGCTGCTTTGACCCCAAGGGAAATGAATGTACAATCTGATTGGCTAGACTATACGCTTGGTGTTGGAAGCTCCTGAGGTACAAGTTGAGTGTTAGGAGAGTTTCTGTAATTCTCCTATTCCCAGTGAGGTGGTGCGAGATGCACAGCCACACCAATAGGGAATAATTAGCAAGATTGTAAACAGGGCACCGCGAAGGATGCCAGAGCAAAATGAACCCAGGACAAGGGTGTACAACGCGGTATGTAGTAGTTGAAAGCAAATAAAACAAAATTTGGTATGACTTTATGGGGAGTCCATAACTAAGCAGAGATCTGTGCAGGAATGCTTGGGTGCCTCAATCTGGATGAGACCAGGGCGGCCCAGCGGTGCACCAGATCTGGTAGATATTTTTGAAAAATAAAATGGCCAACGTTGTTAATGACCTCCTTAAGGAGGTCCATGCACAGGTTTGCCCAAGGAGCCATATTAAATAACATAAACTAATAGTAAATTTCATCAAAAGAGATGATCAACGAGGAAAGTTGTTCTCATAGAAACATACTTAATCTAAGGGGGCAAATCATCGATTGGGGGAAATGGTGCTAAAGCTAAGCGACCCAATAGGTGCACCCTATCATATTCCATGGTACTGTAGCTCAAGATTGACTGAACTCGAGGTACTGATTTCAGGAAAAGCTGACCCAATTTAGCAATTTCAAAAATCAAACAGGTTTCAAAACCCTGTTCACCAAGCAACTAAATTGAACTGTCGTTATTAATGATATAGCTGGTGCTTTTTAACTCCCTTTCTGTAATGCAGGGACAAGCATCAAGGACATCCCCAGGACCAACCTGGGCATATCTCGCCTGCACCCAGCGTTGGTCCAGGGTATATTGAGGTCAGAAAGGTCTTGCAATTTTGACCTTTTTGGCCTCCTGAAGACCAGCTTTATCTTTAAAATCAGTGCCCTTAATTATGTCATGGAGCCCTGACACTATACTATCCTCCTTTTGGGTCTCCACCCCCTCTAGGGGCTTTTGCTAAGGAAAAAACTCCTGTGGGCTGGAGCTAGCTTAATGGCACCAATGGCTTGCTTTGACTTGAATCCTGCAACCTCAGGGAAAAGCTTGTGCAATTTTCAATAAGATCTTGGTATGGGCGCAGTCATGCGCTGGTACCCAACTGTTCTCTGCTGCTTCAAATCCCTTCCAAAATACAAGATACTCAATTCTTCTTTTTACATGACGGGAGGCTAAAATCTCCTCCACTTCCCACTTTGGCGCCCCATCAATGAGATAAACCTCTGGAGTCTCTTGTGGGTGCACTCAAACAACGTAAACTTACATTTATGGAAGACTGCAAAAATCTGAAATTAAAAGGGAAGTTACTACTAGTATGAGGCGTGGCCCACCTTATTGACAATACAGTATGGCCTTATTCTCTTAAATCCCAGTTTTTTACATGGTTGCTTGATTGTTTCGTTTTTAGCAACCAGCATCATGAGATCTCCTTCCTTGTATGCTGGACCAACTAGTCTCTTAAGATCCTCATTCTTCTTGTAAGCTTTCATGGCTGCATCCAAAAAGGTGTTCACCCCTTGGTGTACTTTTTTGATAGTTTTTTCGAAGTCTACCACTGCTTCCACCTTGTATCTACAACTGGGCTCCATGTTGAAGGCGGGATTGAAGTCATAATTGGTGAAGAAGGGGGAACAACCAATGGATTCATGTTGGGTGTCAGGGAAACTGGAATGCAGGAGGTTGCTGAAGAGAAAAACCCAGGCCAAAGGTGATACAATAAGGCCAAGTGACATAACAAAAAGAAGAGACGTCTTAAACGTTCAGTATTGTGTTTCCATTTAAATCTGTGGAGAAAGACGCACTCCAAACTAGCCACAACCATCAGAAAAAAGGCCCAAGGATCTGGGAAGGTTAGCGTAAAATCTAGGGCAAAGGGCAGAAAAATAGGAGGAGGCGGAGCTGGCGGAATAGGTGGTGGAGTGGGTGGAGGGCTCACGTACAGCAGTGGGTGCAAACCAGAGCGGAAAATGAACTCCAGACATTACAGAACTTGGGAGAGGTTGAATTTTTACTTGTTGAAGAAAAAACAAAAGTTATACAGGAAACTTTCCCAAAAACTCCTATACTTTATTAGGTTGATCAGAGTGTCTGAGAAAAGCAAAGCCTTTCCCATCTTGGGACTTATTTTAGAGTATGTTGATTTGTGAAGATTCTAAATGGTTATTGAAATCTGATATGAAATACAAATTCGTTATTCTTCAACAAAATTAAAAAATTTCAATTTCAGCAAAATTTTATAACCTCATATATTGTAATTTTCTGGGTGTTAAGTTCAATTCCCGCCTGATTTTTACCTCAGATAAGCCGTTTTCCTCAGCCCTGGCTGACAAAGTCAAAACCCATTTTTTGTCAATAACCTTAGAAAGGTCATCATTGACCCTTAGGGTTACTGTTCTCTGCCCCAAGGGCTTGTTGGACTTGGCTTTAGAGAAGCGGTTAATTCCAGGAAATATGTCACTAGCTGTGACATCACCCTCCGCTTTTGGATGGGGTTCTACACCACCTGAGGGGACATTGGCTAAGGCGAAGTTCTTATGAGGAGTAGGTAGCTTCATGGCAGCTAAAGAGGCTTGTGTGGCAGGATCTGCGGCATCTGGGAATCTAGAGTGGATGTCATGAATTAGGTCCTGAGCATTGGTCTTGTCCCAATAAGATACCCAGCTGTTCTCTGTCTCATCATATCCTTTCCAGGACACCAAGTATTCCAGGTGGCGTCAGGATAGGCGAGAAGCAAGAATGTCATCAATCTCATATTGGGGTTCACCATCCACTATGACAGGATCTGGGAGAGGTGGCATGGGACCATTGAAAGGGGTCAGGAGGCATTCATTTAAGATGCTGAACGCTTTGATTGAGGGGGTAAGTCAACCTGTTAAGCTTGATGGGCCAACTTTTTTGAGGATCTTGAAGGGTTTGACACGCTTGGGACCTAACTTGTGACAGGGTTGCTTCAGGTGGAGAATCTTGGCGTTAACCATGACCAAGTCACCAGGCTTATACTCAGGTCCTTTACGGCGCTTTTAATCAGAATATGCTTTTTAGATCCTCACAGAATCAACGAGATGGTCCTTCACTGCCTAATGTATGTCCCTGAGCTCTTTAGCGCGCTCATTTATAGCAACGACGGTGGACCCAATCTGTGGACTTAGGTTGAAGCTGGGGTTGCAACCATAGTTTGCAAAGAAGGGGAAAGTGCCTGTAGAGGCATGGGTAAGGTTATTATAGCGAATTGCACCAGTGGGAGGCGAGAGGACCGGTTGTTCTGTTCAGCATTGGACTAACTACACAAGAATTGCCTATAAACCTTGGTTCACTCTCTCATTCTGTCCATCTGGCTGAGGGTGGAAGGCTGTTGAGTGGCAGGGGCAGATGCTGAGGATGGAAAGAAGGGCTTCCCATAACTGAGAGATGAAATGTGGGCCCTGATTGCTGATAATATCCTTGGGGAGACCATGTAAGCAAAAGATGTGATCTACAAAAAGGCGGGCTTTCTTAACTGAAGTAATGTTGGTGTTGTAGGGAACGAAGTAAGCCATCTTTGTGAAACTGTTTACCACAACCATTACTACATTGTAACCCTGGGACAAGGAAAGTTCCACGATAGAATTGACAAAACTGACGTCCAAGGTCCTCAGCAGCTTGGAGGGGAACAAGAAATTCAGCACTCTTCAGGTGGCTTGGCTTCAACAAGTTACACGTCAAGTAGGACTTTGTGAATTTTGCCACATCTGTGGCAATACCCTTCCAACTGTAGGAGCGGCGGACCAGCTCAAGCATCTTGTCCTTGCCAGGGTGTCCAGAAGTTGGAGGGTCGTGAGCTTCACGGATCACTTCCTCACGCAGGGGTCCAGGAGGTACCCACCACTTGACTTGATGTAGAATGACCCAATCCATCAACTGGTAGTCTTTGTCTGGGGTTTGCCATTTCTATGGCAGGCCTGCTTAACCTTATCTTAGTCAGCTGACAGAGGTTGGGACAACCTAACACGGGCATGGGTGTCAGCATCCCCTACCAAGTGTTCCATCATAAACAGAGCGGGGGGGGTTGGACAGTGGGCTCTCCTTCACCTGTTCCGGCTTAATCAAAACCTGAGTATTGTGGGCGTCAACTAGTGCTGGGTCAGGGGCTAGGGAAGGATTCCGGGATAGAGCATTTGGTAACATGTTCTGGGTGCCCTTAATGAAGTTATATTGTAAGTCAAACACTGAAAAGATTTCTAACCACTTGGACTGTCGAGGGGATAGCTTCTGGGGCGCAGTAGTACATCTAAGCCTTGTGGTCAGTATGGACAATAAATGGCCACTTAGACCCATGAAAATGGTGGCGCTAGTGTTGTACTGCCTCAAAAACTGCAAGGAGCTCCTTATCATATGTTGCATAGTTGAGCTGCGCAAGGGTCATTTTCTTGGAAAAGTAAGCAACAGGCCGTTACACTCCATCCTCCCCCTCTTTCAGCAAAGCAGCTCCCACCGCAAAGTTGGAAGCATCAGTGGCGACGATAAAGGGGCGTCTGGGGTCTACATGTACCAACACCGGGCTGGACAATAGTAAGGACTTGACGGCGTGGAATGTGGCATTGCATTCAGTGGTCCAACTGAAAATCTTCTTCCCTGAGGTGGTGTAGAGAGGGGCGGCAACTTCTGAGAGCTGGAGGTTGAACTTCTTGAGGAAGTTACATGTTCCAAGGAAGCTGCGTAACACTGTGAGAGATGAGGGGGTAACTCAATCGCGTATATCTGCTTCCTTATCTAGGGCAATCATGTGGCCATGGGAGAAGATAATGTTTTATAAGAACTCAACCTTAGGTTGGAAGAATTCACATTTGCTAGATTTAATTGTAAGGTTCTCCTGTGAAAGTCTCTCCATGACAGACACAAGGTGGTGGGAATGAGATTCTTCATCTGGGGAGACGACCAGTATGTCGTCCATGTATGCAATTGCGCAAGTACCCATAAGATCTCTCAAGGCATCATCAATGAGCCTCTGAAAGCAGGCGGGGGCGTTCTTTAAAACAAACGGCATATCCTTGAACTAGTAGATACCTTTCCAAGAGCAAAAAGCGGTCAATCACACCTGGCCTTCTTTAATGCGGATCTGGTTGAAAGCGTTGAGGCAGTCAAGCTTGCTGAATACCCTAGCCTTCTCCATGTGGCGGGAAATCTGTTTCTCCAGAGGGAGCGGATGTGGGTCAGGCACTGTTACATCGTTCAGATTGCCATAAGCAATACAGGGACTAAGTGAGCCATCAGACTTTTTTAAAATAAGGAGTGGAAGCACATAGGTGAGGATATAAAGATTTGACCCTTAGAGAGCATGTCGTCTACCTAAGCGTCCAAGGCAGCCTCCTCCCTCAGGGACAAGGGGTAAATTGGAGAGGATATCCTGATGAGGTCCACAGTCAATCTAAACTTAAAGTCAAACTTGGTGTGCTCAGGGATTGGGCGGGCCTTTGTGGGATCAAACAGATCAGCATATACACGGATGCATTCTGGTAGAGTAAGTGTTGGGGTCAGAGCGCCAGTGGTTGAATAGAGGCTAAGCTCACCTTAGGAGAGGGACCCCCACCTTCTGGGGGAGCACCGTGGCGCTCTCATATAAGCAAGGGTGGTAACCGTGACTCCACCAGGATATTGTTCGTGCTTGGTAGAGTCCAGGAGGTTTTGGCGATTTCAAATCGGCGCCACCAGCCAACTTCCAAGATAACTGGGTATAGGAGGTTCTTTATTGAGGAGAAGCTCTCAACCCTATAACCATCACCTGCAATGAAAGGAACAGGTGTTAACATTCAATAACTTGGAATAGTTTGAGATGCACCACCTTTTTACAAACTGGCCAACTCCCAGGGGCAGCTCCAGGGCCTCTGCCAACTCTTAGAGAATAAAATTTTCATTTGCGCCAGTGTCCACCAAAGCGAGCTTTTGAAAGCTCTTCCCTGTAGAAGAAAAATTAGCCATGAACAAGAAGTAAGCAGAGGAGGGTTTATTTACCTCAGAGCTAAGGGAGGACAAGATGGCTCCAAGCCCAGAGGGCGGCGTATAGGTGAGAGTATCCCCTGAAAATTTTACACCGTATGATTTCACATTGCCAGAAATTGTCCAAGGGACTTAAATGGTGTGGAGTAGCTTAATGCTCTATGGTGGGAGGAAGATTTTATCACACAAGACTACACCAGTCAGGACAGCCAAGCTTTTGGTGGGGTCAGACATGGCTAGCTCTTATTCATTCATCCTCTCATGGAACTATACTCGTTTCTGGATGGAATCCACAATAAGAGGTGACTCTGGAGTGATGGGGAAGAGTTGTTTAACTGGGCCAACTGGGACGAAAGGTTGGACAGAGGGTGTAGGTTCCAACACGGCAACGGTAGTTCCATGGCTAGGAGGAAGTGAATGCTCTGAATCAAATGGGTTAGACTTACTAACCCCATCTACTTTTGAGGACAAAAGTGAGGGGTACTTATGGAGCGTGGTGGGTCAGAGCCAGTAGTGAGGGGACCCCCACCTATGAAGTAGGTTTCAGTCTCGCCTTCTAGCGAGCTCACTGCTGGTTCTAAGCAGTACTTGGAGAGTACGGAAGTAGGGCATTCTAGAATCAGGTTGGAAGTGTCCATAACGGCCAGTGTCTCAGCTAGGTATGTCACCACTGGATCAGAAACATGTTGGTGCCCCACAGTGATGGAGTTGTCAAGTTCTAAAATCTGAAGTTCAGCGGTACAATTAGGTTTGGTGGCACAGAGGCTAATAGATAACAGGGATGCAAGGATGGAGCACGTTCCATATAAGGAGGATGGAGGGTTATCCCATATGCCAAGGGCAGCACCAGTATTATCTAGGGACTTGCGGAGAAGGGCCATTTTCAAATGTTCAATAGATCTCAACCTTAATGCTAGCTATTGAAACAGGGGCAAGTATTGAGCTGTAGTAAGGTCTCCTTGGGACAAGTGTACAAAGGATTTATAGTCCTCAAAGGTAGCATGGGGTACTCGTGTGGCTTGACAAAGATTTCCAACGCTGGGAGAGATTCCAGGAAGTAAATAATATTCTCATTTGTGGAGAGTAACCATTGGTGAGCTCCCTCTGAAATCTCATGGAGCAGCAGCTAGAGAAGGACGACGTCAGCTAATTAATTGCCTTGAGACTTCTGGCGGGCTCTAAGGCTGGACAACGTGTTGAAGATCCTATTTTAAAATTTGAAATTACGTGAATAGTGGAGAGTGAGACTTGTAGTGGCAGGTACTGCACACTGTATGAGCGTCTTGAGTGAGGGGAGCCGCGCAACGCCCTCAACACCCTTTGAAGAAAGTAACAACCAAGGTCAGAAGGGATACAAAAGTACTAGCCCACTGGACCGCTTCAATGGGTGACAACTCTGAGAGGATTGGGCTAAATCTAGACACCCAACAGTAGAATAAACTCACAAGAAAAGCCAGGCTTTTCTCAGATAATGTCAGGGAAACTGGAGCGCAAAAGGTCGCTGATGGGAAAGGCACATGGCAAAGGTGATATAACAAGGCCAAGTGACCCAACAAAAAGAAGAGACGTCTTAAACGGTCAGTATTGTGTTTCCATATATAAATCAGTGGAGCAAAACGCACTCCAAACTGGCCACAATCATCAGGGAAAGAAGGCCCAAGGAGCTGGGAAGGTTGGCTTAAAATCTAGGGCAAAGGGCAGAAAAATAGGAGGAGGCGGAGCTGGCGGAATATTTGGTGGAGTGGGTGGAGGGCTCACGTACAGCAGTGGGTGCAAACCAGAGCGGAAAACGAACTCCAGCCATCACAGAACTTCGGAAAGTTGTATTTTTTGTAAAGAAAAACATTAAATATAAAGAAACTTGCCCGAAAATTCCTAGACTTTACTAGGATGATCAGAGTGTCTGAGAAAAGCAAAGCATTTCTCATCTTAAAATTAATTTATAGGAGGATGGCTCATGCTGATTGCAAATGAATATTAAAATTTGATATGAGCTACAAATTTGTTCTTCAACAAATTAAAGTTTTTGAATTTGGCTGAATTTCATAACCTCATATCTTGTAACTCTTTGGGTGTTAAGTCCTATTTCCGCCTGGTTTTTCGCCTCAGATAAGCCGTTTTCTTCAGCTCTGGCTAGCAAAGAAAAACCCATTTTTTGTCAATGACCTTAAAAAGGTCATCAGTGACCCTTAGGGGTTCTGATCTCCTCCCCAAGGGCTTGTTGGACTTGGCTTTAGAGGGGCGATTAATTCCAGGAAATATGTCATTAGCTGTGACATTGGGCGTTGTTATAACTAAATTTATCCAGTGGGATATAATGAACTCAATCTGAATGATCTTTGGCAGTGTAACACTGCAGGAACTGTTCCAAGCACTGGTTTACTCATTCAGTCTGTCCATCTGATTGGGGGTGATAGGCAGTTGAATGGCAGGGGCAAATATGAAGAGTCTTAAACAACACTTCTCTTGAAGACCAAGGTAAACTGTGGTCCATGATCGCAATCCTTTCTTGGGGAAACCCATGAAGGGAAAACACATGCAAAATGAAAACCCTTTCCATCTCAGCTGCAGTTACGGTGGTCCTGCAGGGAATAAAGTGATCAAACTTTGTAAACTGGTCCATCACTACCATGATGGCATCATAGTTTTCAGATGCAGGAAGCTCCACAATGAAAGCCACCAATAGGGAAGT
Organism: Massospora cicadina; assembly: GCA_022478985.1. Lineage (NCBI taxonomy): Eukaryota > Fungi > Entomophthoromycota > Entomophthoromycetes > Entomophthorales > Entomophthoraceae > Massospora > Massospora cicadina. Next base: position 79,852 of record JAKSZP010005526.1, on the reverse strand, counting down.
TAGGCCTTTAGCCTTTTGTACTGGTACAAACAACCCTGCAAGGGGCTGGTAATTCAGCTTCATTTGATTTCAACCAGGCACTCCTTACAATACCTGGACACCTGCATGGCTAACCCCTTCCAATTGTAAGTGCAACAAATTAGCTCCAGAGTCTTTTCTTTCCAAGGATACTCAACGGTGATTCCGTCATTATGGTCCCAGATAACTTTCAGTCGAAGTGGTCTGGCAGTAACCCATAGGCGCCCTTGGAACCACACCATCTCATCCTTCACGTGGTAACCTCTGGTAATGTCCTCCTTATTTAACTTGCTCTAGGAAAGGACCATAGTCTACTCAGCCTTAGAAGGCTGTGAAAGGACTACCTTTCTGAACATGCCATATCCCTTGCATTTTCCAGAGGAGCAAGAGCTGTCCTGTGGGCCAAGGGAGAAGGAAGATGAGACACATTTAACCCGGCAGAATTATCAAGTGGATGTTGTGTACCTCTACCTCCTTAAGATTGGGAATTAGTGAAGGGTTGCAGCTCAACTCATCCGCCAAACCATTCTCCTTGCCCTTTTTAAACTCATAAAAAAATGGAAATTGGGCCAGGGTCTCATGCCAGCGGGTCTGCCATGAGGTCAAGACATGAGGTGCACAGTAGTACAACAAGGCACGATGTTTTGTATGTATGCAGAAGGGTTGGGATGAGCCATGCAAGTGATGACGCCAATAATTCAGCGCCTCATCCACTGCTAATTACTCTTTATCATATAAGGCGTAGTTTAATTCAGGCATAGACATCTTCCTGAAAAAATATTTAACGGATGCTCTATTCCATCTTTATCTACTTGTAACAGAGCCTCCAATATGGCAAAGTTGGAGGCATCAGAAGCCATAAAAAATTCATTTTTGGGGTCTACATGGCAAAGGACAGACGTGGACAACTGGGATCACTTTAACGCTTGGAAGGCAACCTGCAAAGATGGGGACCACTGGGGAACTTTTGCCCCACTTTCCTTATACAAGGGCACCGCCACTTCAGAAAAATTAGTTGTGAATTTCTTAAGAAACATACACGTCCCCAAAAAATACTCAATTCTTTGACTGAAGTTGGGGTGGGCAAATCATAAATTGCCTTCTCCTTGTATAGAGTTATCATGTGTCCTTGGTCAAACATGACGTTGCCCAGGAAGGTGATCTAGGACTTAAAGAACTCACACTTACTGGTTATGAGCGTAAGGTTGGCCATCCTTAAAATCTCCACCACTTGCTGCAAGTGTATAGCAAGGGACTCTTGATCGAGGGAAAACACCAGGATGTCATCCATATAGGCAACCGCGCACACACCCAGCAGGTCCCCCAAAGCCGCATCTATATGGCGTTGAAAGATAGCTGGGGCGTCTTCCAGCCCAAACAGCATGATTTAAAACTGGGAAATTCCTTTTTTGGATGTGGAATGCGGTTAGACACACCTGGACCTTCTTGAATTAATAATGATTGAAAGCATTTAAGCAGTCCAGTTTGCAGAAGACTTTCGCCTTCTCCACATAGCGAGCAAGCTGAGAATCCAACAGGATGGGATGCAAGCCTGGTACTGTGACGTTGTTGAGGTTCCCATATACTACACATGGGCGTAAGGTACCTTCTGACTTTTCCATAAAAAGAAGTGGGGAGCATAAGGTGGATTTACGCTGAGATATTGAGCCTTTAGCTAACTGCTCCGTAACCCACACATCTAAGGCTGCTTCCTCCCGTATAGTCAAAGGGTAAATGGGAGAAGATATACGCACCAGATCAACGTTGAGCTTGAACTTGAAATCAAACTCTGAATGAGCTGGTAGTACATTAGCTGAGGCCGCATTAAACGAAGATTCCAGCACCTCCAAACTGGAAGGTAAGGATACCTTCAGAGAGGGCTTCATCAATGGATCAAGACTGAGATTGTATATGTTGGGCCAGTGGGGAAGATCGCCCTAACAGTTTGCTTCATACAAAGGGACAACTAATTCAAGACCAATCTTTAAAGCTAAGGACAAGGTATTGTCTTTCAAGCTGGTTCTGACGTCAAACTTTCGCCACCACTCTGCTCCCAAAATAATGGGGTACAGAAGAATTTTGATTGCTTTAGAGCAATCCACCAAATGATATTTGCCAACTTGATAATCCATTAACCCCAGAACCTTCAGCGTGGGAATACCTTGGGAATCCCCTTCCCTAATTATACTACCTGGCAAGTAATTCAACTCAAAGTAGTCAGCTAGTTCTTGGTCAATAAAATTCTCAAAGACTCCTGTATCCACCAAAATAGTTGTTCTGATTTTTCCTAATGGGTATAAAGGGTAGCGGTCAACAAAAATATCCTGAATGAACTTTATTCAAAGCAGACAACGCCAATACTTCACCAGAAAATTTTTCTTTAGGCACAAGCATGCATCAGGATAGGTTTTTGCATCATATAACGGAGAGGATAAATTGGCCACTCTTACTAATGAGGCCACATATCTTACCATATCTTCAGCAATTCATAAACGTTTTTATATTGTAAAAGTAACTCCTTTTCCACCGCCTGTGTTCTGCGGATCATGGTAGGGATCAAGCGTGGGTTCTCTGGGGTGATCTGGTATACTGAAATCGGTCCATCCTAGAGCCACAAGAGATGCTATTTGGCTCGTTTTTGTATATGACATTAGCATTATAAAACGCGTTTTAGAATGTAAATGACCCCATACCCATTTTGGAAGAGGGTTGTGCATCGTTATCCAAGGCCATCTCCACCAGGCCCTTAACTGATGATCCTGCCTCCACCATCCAACTGTGGTGCAGAAGAAAAAATTATTTTGATTCAATTGGTTTAATAATTTTGGGGGAAAGTTGGGGAATCACAACACCCAGATAGTGAAGCATCCAAATCCACCAGTTACAAGTAAGAAGGGTGGGCACTTCCCAGTTGGAGGTAGCAAGAATAACGCTGAGATGCACCAACCCTCGGCCAAATAAGAAAACGGTGGTGAGCCACATCAAGGACATGACAAACGTCAGGCGCACCCAATTTGCACTCAGAAAAAGCCCCACACGGATAATTCTAGTGCACATAAAGAGTGGTTTGTCAATTAATGTCATGATAATGTCTGTTGCTCTCCCATTCCCAGCGAAGTGGTTCAAGATGCACAGCCACACCACAAGGGGACTAGTCATTAGCAATATGGTAAACAGGGCACCCTGAAGGATGTCAGAGCAAAATGAACCCAGGACAAGGGTGTACAACGCGGTATGTAGTAGTTATAAACAAATAAAAACAAAATTTGGTATGACTTTATGGGGAGTCCATAACCAAGCAGAGATCTGTGCAGGAATGCTTGGGTGCCTCAATCTGGATGAGACCAGGGCGGCCCAGCGGTGCACCAGATCTGGTAGATATTTTTGAAAAATAAAATGGCCAACGTTGTTAATGACCTCCTTAAGGAGGTCCATGCACAGGTTTGCCCAAGGAGCCATATTAAATAACATAAACTAACAGTAAATTTTATCAAGAAAGTTGATCAAGGGAAAAGTTAGTCTCATAGAAACATATTTAATCTAAGGGGAGCAAATCATCGATTGGGGGAAATGGTGCTAAAGCTAAGCGACCCAATAGGTGCACACTATCATATGCCATAGTACTGTAGATCAAGATTGATTGAACTAGAGTTATTGATTTCAGGCAAAGCTGACCCAATTTAGCAATTTCAAAAATCAAATGGGTTTCAAAACCCTTTTCACCAAACAACCAAATTGAACCGTCGTTATTAATGATATAGCTGGTGCTTTTTACTCCCTTTCTGTATTGCAGGGACAAGCATCAAGAACATCCCCAGGACCAACCTGGGCATATCTCTCCTGCACTCAACGTTGGTCCAGGGTATGTCTGAGGTCAGAAAGGTCTTGCAATTTGACCTTTTTGGCCTCCTGACGACCAGCTTAATCCTTGCAATTAGTGCCCTCAATTATGTCATGGAGCCATGACATTATGCTCCAAAAGTTAACCTGAGATACTCAGATCAAGGAGGTCTGCTATATAATAAGGTCAATAATAATTGGCTCCCTTATGTCCGCCCTTCTTCCCAAACTGACGTTATCATAGAGGACCATACTAATGTATGACTATGGGCAGTTAAGAAGATTTATGAATGGTTGAAGTCACGATGTAATTGGGACTAAATGGTGGAAACCATATAAGAGGTCATGGAGACCTTAATTGCTTGCCAATCCCAATACTTGGCTGTTCCTTTATTCCCAACACTCAGTCGTTGCCCCAATGGGTCCCATCAGTGTCCTTAGCTTTGATGTAATAGGCTCTTTCCCCACTGGGTTGCATGGCCAAAAATATATCCTCCTAGCCATGGACCATCTAAACAAATGGGTCAAAGCGATTATGGTACCTGCTGCCACTGAAAAAGCCATGACTCTCTCCTTATTTGATATATTTTCAACCAACATGGATACTCACGAATTTTACTTCTAAAGAATGGGTTAAATTTCACCTCGCCGGTAGTCCAAGGACTTACTTCGCTTTTTGGCACTACCCAAATTTTTGCCACCCCTTACAACTCATCCACTTATGGGGCGGTGAAATGCGCTAATGTAACCTTTGTCACTATTTTATGGAAGATGGCAGCCTCTGCCCCTGCTCATTGGAATCACCATCTACCCAGATCTATGCTTGCCTATAGAAAAATTTACCAATGATTTATAAAGATGTCCCCTTTTGAAGCATTATATGGACGTGCTCCCTGGCTCCCAAGTAGCTTTCATCCTTTGCTTGAACCTCCGCTCCTGAGAACTCTGATCTTACCATGAGGGCCTTAGCTGATTATATTGTCCATCTTAAAGCCCTAGCCACAAAACATTGTCACCACCATTGGAAGGAAGACATCTCAATTTAATGTCAGCCGACCCTCCTTACCCATTTTTCAATCAGGTGCCCTCATTCTCTTTTATCACCATTGACCCAGAGGTCAACAAAATAAGCTCGACGTTCTTTGATTTGGACCTTATAAGGTCAATTATAAGGTGAGCTCTGAGTACTCCATTGCTGATGTCGATCAGAGGACAGTGGTTAATTGAGTACATGGTTTATTCCTCTCGCCCTATACTCCCCTCCAACAGCATCTTGAGGGGAGTTGTCAGGATTTAAGATGACGAGCAAGCCAAAATCCCTGCTCCCAAATCAAGCCTTGACAGATTGACTCTTGAACCAGCACAGACGGAACCTTACCCTAAAGGCTATAAAACTAGATTTGATCAGGAAGTATTATTTATGAGAATCAATGAATCACCTAGGAAATACTGTCCCCTACTTACCAAATCATGAGAGGCACTGCCCCACTTCTGCAGTCATGAGTACAATGCAGTACAATGAGGGCACCGCCCAGAAAGCTGATCTGGAAGGCAGTAAAAGATCCTGATCTTAGGGGCCACGAAGGTCCCTGAGGCACCATGTCCCCATATACCTTATAGATAATTGCTTTCATTTTAAATTTATTGCGGGGAAGGCTGACCATGGGACGGACACTTCCAAATATGACTCAGGACAGATAAACTTAGTACTGGGGGAGGCACCCCAGAGAAGCAATGCTATCTCTTGTTGCCAGCGGGAACGTCACTTATGGGGAGGGGAGGGAACGTGTGAAGGGGCCGTAGCCACTATTGAGCACGTGTGGAGGAAGGGGTCTGATTTGATGAACCAGACTGGGAACCAGGAGGAGACCAGCTGTTGGCGACGCGGTGGGAGGTATCCAAACATCCACGCTTGAAAGTGGTCCACCAAATGAGACCAGAATCTGTGGACAGTTTCTGGGAGGGTGGGGGTGGAGCCTGCGATGGCATCTAAGACAATCGTGTGGATGGTCCACATGGCGATTGCAATCACCAGAGCATGGAGGGAGGGTGGAAGGGAGGAGGCCATTGATAGAGCAAACATATCTCTTGACAGACTGAAGGGATGCGTTTGATCCTGGCCCAGCAGACGTTGAACTTCGCGCCATATCACTTTAGAGGTGGGGCACTTCTCCAGGTGATGGAACAGCGTTCCATACTGGCCGCACACGACACAGGATGAGTGTAAAGCGTTAGAGCGCTCAGCTGTATGATACACCCGCCTCAGGCAGCGTCACACATGGGAGCAGACTTGAGGCTGCAACAGAGGGTGATGTACATATTTCCAGATTGTTTTTGGGTCTCAATGGAATAAGGGATGTCCATCATGTCTAGGTAGTCCACCCTGGATAGGACATGGGGCGAATGGGGATCACGCCATCATGGATGGGTAGCCCCTGTACCTCTTATGTGAACTGAGGAGAGGGGCGGCCTCTTTGGGTTGTATTTCCACTAATATGAATTCTCCACTCTGCACTCCGCATGGAGATTAGGATTCGTTTGTAGTGGGTTTTTGTCCTGTGAGGACCTGTGGCCAATGTGTGTGATGCGAGGTAAATCATCAGGGAGTGGGGGTTTGATGGATTGTTGAGGCCCAAGGCTCAGGAGAAGTTGGAGTGGGCTGCGTGGGACCAGTGTTGGGATGGGAGTGTAGGAGCGGTGACGGCTGCGATCCAGGTGCCCAGGATCTTGGCAGCATGGGCTTTGAAGTCAAGCAGGCCCATGCCACCATTATGATGAGGGCCAAACATGACCTCTAGCCACACTGGTGGAGGGCGGCCTGACCAAAGCCATCCTTGCAGCAAGGCATACAAGGATTTGAAGAAGCTTGGGGAGAAGGGAATGGCGTGGGCTCTGAACCAGACTTTGGATAGGAGTATAGAGTTGGCTAAAACAACCCTGCCAGTAAGGGAAGTAGGGTGGGCTCTGAGAGAGGCGTTTCGCTTCATCACGTTGTCCAGAATATGGCACTCCATTACTGCTGACGCGTATCCGCCTGCCTCCATCCACACACCCAGATGGCGCACCGGTCCTATGGTAGGACTTGGCACGAAGGGGAGCATCAGTGGAGCGGTGTGTGTTGAGTTGGTAAGGCGTGGACGTGGGCGAGTTGATGGGCCAGGTTGGGAACTAATTGCTGGGGCCCAGCAGTTCTGAAACTGACCAAGGAGGATGATTTTGGTTTTGAGGCGTTCAGTGCCGCGTTGCTTACCCGGGAATATTCCTGGATGAGAGCCTCAAGCGCGCGTGCATCTTGATTATTAGACACCCCCACCACGCAATCATCTGCGAAAATGCCATTATCTTGACTGGGGCTTGGCCTGGCACATGGACCCCAGTGATTTGGGCATTCACATTTCGCAGTAGTGGGTCAAGACTGAAGTTGTATAAGAGTGGGCTGAGGGGGTTCCCTTGTCGCAAGCCCCTTTGAGGGCGGACTACTTCCGTTAGGAAGCCAGGGCCATGCACTGCCATTGTTGCAGATTCTGTGAGCAGCATCACCCAGTTGATGAAGTGAGGGGGGTAGGCGGAATTGATGGAGGCAGGCCCTTAGGTATTCCCAGTTTACTCTATCATGGGCCTTTTGTTGGTCCAAGGATACAAGTGCCCCAGAGGCTGTGGACTGACATACATTAGCCACAGAGTGCACGTTACCCCATATTGACCTTCTGGGGATGAAACCAAATTGTTCTGGGGAGATGGTGGCAGATGCTACAGTCCCTAATCAGACAGCTATAATTTTTGTTAAAATTTTGGTGTCTGTGTTTGTTAGAGAAATGGGGCGCCAGTTGGCTAAGTCAAGCTTATCCCCTTTCTTGAAGAGTGTGACAGTAAAGGCCTCATGTCCTCCTGGTAGGAGGCGCATTTCCAACAGGCTTTGGTTATGTGAGGCAAGCAGAAGTGGGGATATATATTTGAAATATTTTTTATAGAACTCATATGGAATGCCATCTGGGCCTGGGCATTTTCAGTTTAGCACACCGCGAATGGCTGTCCATGATTCGTTTGGAGTAATTATATTCATTATTTCTGGGTATTGGAAAATGGTGCGGATATGAGCTCGGTCAAGAAATTCTGCCACTTCAGCTGGCTGAATTGGTTTGGCTCAGTACAACTCGGAGTAATATTTTTGCATTTTGATTGCCACTTTGGCTGGTGTATCCGCAATAGAATTATCTGATCTTTGCACCTGTGTGCAGGCCACGCTCTGGCATGGTGCAAAAAATTATTTAAAGAAATATGCGGTGCACTTGTTGCCTTTTGTGATGCGTGTGGCCCTGTATTGAACACAAACCTGATGTTTGTGTTGCCTTTTGAGTGCGTTGAGGTGGGCGACTGCCTCCACCCACTTCTGGCCCCATGCAGGGCTGTATCCTGTGGCTGGAATGTTGGACTCCAAGTGAGCCAATTCTGCCAGAGCGCGCGAGATAACTGCCAATGTGGCTCATGAGCATCTGGAGGAGAGATGGCGAGAGTGGCAGATGGTGTCCTCTTTGAAAGTTGCCCATGTGGAGATGGGGTCTGCGCAAAACGGTGCAACAAACTTTTTTGCCAAAGTTTCCTCTTCCACCCACATGGAAAATCCTGGTGATGCGAGCTTGGGGGGCAGATTTTGCACCAATGTGGGGCCTTAGCAATTGTGACAGGTAGGTGGTAGGTTATCGAGACCAGTCAGTGGTCAGAGAATTCCATTTTCGTTGTTTTGAAGTGGGAGATATGGGGTTAGAATTTTGCCGGCGTTATAATAAGGTGATGCATGTCATGGAACTTAATTGGCCATTGTGAACGTGGGGACGCATCATGTTTTTGAGCAGTGTGGCATGTCATGGCAGCGTATCCATTAACCTGAGGGTGGCCTTTAGAATTCATAGTTCTATGTGACCCTGTGGGGCGTGGGGTGAGGGAGGCCACCAGTCCATTGGTGAGGTTAGCCAACAGTTCATGTCGCCGACTAGGAAAGAATCAGGGGTAGCGGGAGGGATTTGACCAATAAGAAAAATTCCTGACGCAAGTGTGCACTGTTTGGGGCATAGATGTTGATGATTGCATGCGCTACATTAGCCCACGAGAATGTGACAATGAGCACTCGGCCATTTAGGAATGTTTCTGAGGATACAAATTTGAAAAAATTATTTTTCTGAATTAGCACCCCACAGTGCTTCGACCAAAAGGATAGGGATGGAGCATTGTTTTCCAAGTTTCCTCGGAACCTCATGGACAGTGGGACTCCTGGATGGCCAGCATATCCATGTGTAAGTTGTGTTGTAAAAAACTCAGTTTCCTAGCCCAGGATGGGGAGGCCTTGAGTCCGGCGATATTCAACATCCCTAAAGTGAAGGTTTCCCCCATCACACCTTAGGTGTGAGGGGGTGGGCCCCGGGCCCACCAGCCTCTTCTAGGTCCCCACGGGCTTTCACAGCAGTGCAGGGGTGTTAGCAGCAATGCTATCAAAGTTTTTGTTGATTTTTGTAGAAAGAGTCATGTTGGCTTTGGCCTTTGCTTTTTGTTTTCCCGACGTTGGACGAATTTTTTGTGGTGCGGATGAGTTTGGTGCACCATTGAGTGAATCAAAAAAAAATTGTCAGTTGGGATAGGTCCCAAGTCAGTTTCAACCGGAGCTTGGGTGCAACAATTGGGTGAGATTGAGTCTCCCATTGGATCCTCAGATTGAGTGGCCCACTTGGTATGGGCTTCCCAATCTGATTGGTTGATGAATTCCCAAGTTGCTTCCACCGCGAAGGTTTCCATGTCCTCCTGGCATTGTGAGTGTGGGATAGCGGTGGTGGCCTTGGCCATTTCCTTGGCCGCAGCCCTATGGGCCTGCTTGGCCTTCTTCCATTCTTGCGGGGTGATAGGCCTTACCAATAGGTAGCAGCCTTGTGCTCCCCACGGGAAAGCCTCCTTGGTGCTTGCAGTTGGTTCGTAGTGCGCCTCTCCATTGGCCATGGCTGCTGAGGGGTGCTCTTGGAATGTGACGCCCTCCTTGATGGGGCACATGTGCGCCTTATGGCCAAATGCATCACAGTGGGTGCAAATGGGGGGCATGCTGTCCATGGTCAACTGGAATGGGTGGGTGGTATGCCCTGCAATATTAATAAAAGTGGAGTGCGGGATCTGGGTTAGGTCCTTCGCGATCTCCTCAGTTGGGGTCAGAACTGCGATGGCTTTGCCGGTGCACAGGTGCGACATCAGCGTGAAGTGTTGCATTCCAAAAGATTGTATTTCGCCATATACAGTGAGACCATCTTTCAGGTGTTGTTCCAAAATGTCATGTTTTACCATAGTAGGCAAAAAGTCAAATGTGAGGAAAATTTGGTTTGATTTTGTCCATCTGGTGCGTTTGGTCTTGATGACCCATTGCCCTTCAGGGAGGTCGACCACTATGCGCACTGCTGCAGCCTTGTCTGCTGCTTTTTTGCTTTCAAAACCTAGGTCCAGCCAACCATGTGACATGGAGTGAGGTGCAACGTACACCGCGGCCAGGAAAATTTTGTGTACATCTTCACAAAATTTTTCTCATAAGGCCGTTTTTTGGATGTCCAGATACACACAGACTATAAATTCAACTGACAAAAGTGGTTGGGAGTGTGGCGTGTTGATGTACTGGTTGCATCGTGCTTGCCATGCGAGTATCTCTGTGGAAATTGTGACCGCCAGTTTTTTAGATTTTTGTCTATTCCGCCGGATTCTCTGGGGCGTTTTCAAACGTTGGAGGCCGCGTGCCTTCCACCTGCTCCTCTTACCTTGCTTGCCCAACTGCTCCCTGACATGGGCGCAGACTAATATCCTCTGTGAGATTATCAAACTAGATTCAGTCTTGAATTGAATAGATTGCAAAAGTGATTGCAACGAGAAAGAAAAGTTAGATAATTGCTTTCTAACATAATAAAAAGTATTTGAGGTGGGTCAACCTTGGGGCAAATATACCTCACCAAAAAATTCCTAGCCAGTACACTTCTTATATAATAAAGTAGTCTATATTCCCTCCATCTTTTCATTTTGTGATCTCTTTGTTAATTTTCAGCTTTGAGCCCATTTTCAGACTTCAGTGAAAGTAAGAGATCTGTTAAACTGAGACATGACATTGATGCCCTTTCCCAAATTCCCAGATTCAACTTCTTCTATGTTGTGTGGGACTTTGGGGGAGGAACTCCAACCCAGCCCCTATTAATCATGGCCCCAAAGCCCCCAGCGAGTTAAGAGGCCATTAAGGCCCAAAGTAAAGCTAAAAATGGGAAGGAGTAGGTGAGAAACAGTGATTTATTAAAATTAATCCTCAAAATATTTATAGAACCTTAATGGATTAGGAATGGGTGGATTTGGCATTGATTTCTGCAGCTGAGGTAAAGTAGAATAATACATGTGTTAAGAGTTTTGCCCATATTCCCAGCTGGCTAGATTACTAGGAATTGCTAAGGGATAATTTCCTAATGTGAGGTGAATTAAAAATTGGTTGACCCTGATTTTGGATTAACTATGTTTAAGGGATTTTATGATATTCACCTTGTCAGATCCATTGGGGATCAATCTGGATGAATGCTTAAACTCTTGTAATGTAGAGTTGCCAACGAAATAGGGACATCTGATAGTGATTAACTATCAGGTATACCAATTAGGTTCAGTCAGGTTTCATCACTTACTGATTGGGAATGTAAAAAGTGAGTTGCAAGGCGAGTGTTTCTGCCTGCAACTAGAAAATCAATCAGTTGGTTTGTGACCTGCCTTAATGGGTAACAAGTCTCATTACCTAAGCAGGTAGATTGTCAAATATGGTTGGTTCGCTTGGATTGAGAGGAAAACGTTAGGGACACGTTTTCTGACTCTTACCAATTTAGATCTCGAGGATGTCCAATGACAGAATCCTAGCCAGGGTGGGGAAGACCATTGCTGCTGAGATGAGGATGGGTGATTCAATAGCAACGGCTGCCTTTTCATCAAAGAGGTGTCAACCAAGGGTTGGACAGCTGAATCCCCCACTATAAATTCCCTAGAATTCACTTATAATAAGAAAAGTTTATATAGTATACAGTAGATATACCAGATTAGTAAAGTTTATCAGAATTTATTTGTCTTATTATTTCTCTAGGATATTATTGTGTGTGCAATAATTTGGAGACTCTTTGAGGAAAAGAGTAAGGATCTGAGCGTTGATCCAGAGAAGAAGTGGAAACAAATTGAGGATTGCTACCAACTGAGTGTCAAACTGTAGAAACCGTCAATGGGAATCTAAAAGAATATTGGGTTAGATGGTACAAGGGAATAAATCCCTATTTCGAGGCATCACAAGTATTTTGATCGGAAATACTTGCTGAGCGTTGGGCCAAGATCTAGGATTTATATTCAACTATGGATAATAGTCATCAATCTATTATCAATCAGTTACATCACAACTACACAACGCGGTAGAATTGCACAAAATCTGAACCTGTGCAAGTAATAAGTTCATAGGGGTTATTGGTCAATAATAATTAATACCTATAAATTTTTACAAAGTGGTGCTTACTAAAGGGGTGTAGTTGAGTAGAAGAACTTAGAAATAATGTCATATGAAGACACTTCAAATACTGGCGATATGTTACTAAGGTAAGTAACATTAATAAAGTCAGAACTTGAATTGGATCATTTTCAATGGCATTCACCCAGCTCAGAAGTGGAGCTCCTAGTGAATCAAGTGGAAGATACTCATTACCAGGGAAAAGGGCTTGCAGCCTAGATATGGAACTATCTAGTGCTTTAAGGAAACCTGTTCCACCAGAAATCTACTTGAGATGAAGAGGATCAGCAGGGCAACTCAGGTTAATTTGGTTCCACTTGAAATAGTCCCAAGGAACAGAAGGATCAACTAAGGTTGAAATTGGGTCCTCTTTAAATAGTCATGAGCAGTGAGTGTTTAGATGAGGCATTGGATGAAATATTAAGCAATCAATTAGGAGAATTGGATTGCTATATGAATGAAGATATGAAGTCAAAACAGGAAACGTTTGATCCAAGATAGTGGAGAAAATCGTTTGACTCAATAACACTCAACTAATGATCAGAAGTTGCTGGAGATGAGTTCATCAATTCAAGAGAAATTGGATGAAGCTAACGATGCCAGAAAGATCTGTGTAATTAAGGATGGCAATGAATGCCAAAAATCCTTTCAGGAAAAAAATGATCCAAACAAATGAATGGAACTTTTGACTAATGAGATACAAAGATTCAAGCATCAGTTGCCAAAATATGAAATGAGATTAGGACATGTTGGATGAATAACCAGTCGGGATTAAAGACATATTATATTCAATATTATTGCCAACATCAACAAGCGTAGCCTTTATGTGAAGTAACAGCGCTGCTGGTCATATAGTGAAGAAAGGTCAATACTAAAACATTAGAAGTATTGGATCTAAGAAAAAATAGTTGCAATGTTCCCAGCGGACCTCTAAACCATTAAATGGTATGTCCTGAGATTTTGGTCAAGTCCCAGAAGATGACCACTGAACCAAATGGAAGGTTATGTCTTAATAGGATAAGATTTTGAACCATGATAAACTGTAGATTAGAGTATACCTAGGACCCAGTTTGAATGAAGGGAAAAAGAAGGACCTCTGAACCTTTTTGTAGGTTAAAAGTCCCATTGCATAAGAAAAATACAAAAAATATATATAAGATACAAAAATTAAATATCAATTTTTATGGTCTATGATTTTCAGAGATATGATGAGATGTGATCACTGGCATGGGTTGCTGAAGGTATCAATCTACCAGAAGATCAAAGCCATAGAATGGATGGCTGTGCCAAAGAGTGTCCAAGACATCCAAGTGTTCCTTGGAATGGTTGGATACTATAGAAGATTATTTGGGATTTTTCCAGAATCGCCAAACCCTTATTCCATCTGTTGAAGGATCCAAAGTAAGGATTTGTATGGAATGAAGAAGCTCAAGAATCCTTCATTGAGTTACGCCAATATCTAATAGATTCTTCAATTTTGAAATATCCCTATTTCTATTGAAAATTTATTATACAAACTGATGCCTCATTGATGGCAATTGGCGCTGTATTAAGCCAAGTAGATGAACTTGGGGACAAACATCTGGTGGTGTAAGTGAGCCGGACACTCTCAGCCGCTGAGAAGAACTACACTGTAACTGAGTGTGAATGCCTTGCGTTCATTAATGCCTGTCTGCAGTTTCAGGTGTACATCCATGGAATGCACTTCAAAGTGGTGACAGACCACTCCTCGTTGCATTGGCTCCATGATTTTAGAGAACCAGAAGGATGACTGGAGCGATGGGCATTGAAGCTACAGGCTTACAAGCTATGAGATTGTCCACTGAGTGGGGGCTTCTCACCAGAATGTAGATGGCTTATTGCGGTTACCAATGGTCCAAATGATATACCAGCAGGCGGATAAGTTATTCCAGAGAATGGTTGATGGATATATCAGGAACAAGCCCTGAGAAATCCAAGGTGCAATCTGAAAAGAGATGGAAAACACTGAGACCATGGATGGACAAGTGTTTAAGACAATAAATGGGAAGTGGTTATTATTCCAAAGCCATCGGAAAAGAGCAGCTATCATTCAAGCCGCTCAAAAGGTTGTTGGTCATGGAGGCCTGAGAAAAACAACTGACCATATTTGTCATTACTACTGGGAGTCAATCAACTAAGATGTCACCAACTATCTAGCTTGTTGTGTAAAGTGCCAGCTGCACAAGTCACATAAGAATACAACTGGATAACAACTTGCCCGCCCTGGATTTGCCTGGCATACGGTGTCCATCGACATGATAGGACCACTGATGATGAACATGGGGGGAGTCAAGCACATAATAGTTGCACTCAATCATCTTATAAGATGGGTTGAGACAAAGGCCCTGGTGGAAGTAGATGCTACCAGCACCGCGAAGTTCATCCTGGATTAAGTATTATACTGACATGGATGCCTGCAGGTCCTATTTAGCAATAAAGGGACAAACTTCACATCTCATGTGATCCTATGGTTAAATGAGATAATGTGGATCTGAGGAATCATGTATGTACCCTACTGGCCAGAGATGGAATGACTGTATAGAACGAGTAAATGTAATGCTGGCCATGATGCTGAGGAAGTTGGACACAGGAAGAACTTTCACGTGGGGAACATACCTGAGTTCAGTGACGCTTGTCTACAATATCAATCATTATATGGTGATGGGAAAAATGTCATTTGAACTGCTATATGGGAGGAAGGCTGCATTACCGCCGATTTTTTATTTGGTGGTGGAACCAACATCAGGGATGAGTGCCAAGCGGTACCTGAACTGATTGACAAAATACTGATTCAGATGCAATTGCAAGCATTCGATACTACATTGAAGAAAATGATACATGCGAAATTGATGGACAATAAGAACTGATTGCTTTATCAGAGTAACATATAAGCGAAAGAGTTGCCTATTGCAATATGCATGGTTTTAGGAGAAAAAACAAACTGGATGCATTGTGGTCAGGTCTGTTTGAGATTATTGCCAAGATGGTGACGGATGCCTATTCCATCAAGAACCTCTTGGATGGAAGAGTAGTAAATTGAGTCCATGCTAAATATTTGAAGCGATGGATCAATGAAAAAAATAACAAAAAAGAGTTCCTGAAGGACCGCTGAACCATTAAGTTGGTTATGTCCTAATGATTAGGTCAAGTCTGAAAAAAGGACCTCTGAACCAATCTAGATGGTTAAGTCTGCAAAAAGGACCTCTGAACTATAGAAAACTTGTAGGTCTAAGAATACCTAGGATCCAGTTTATGGAAAATAAAAAAGACGGACTGCTGAACTGAAACAAGGTCAAGTCCCATGGAAAAAAGAGGAAAAGTAAAATATTGATAAAGATATAGGAAAAAATATAATAAACATGCATAAAAAACCAATATATTTTTATAAATTTTGTTTTTTATTGATTATTCTCATTTTGGGGATGATTCTGCCTATGTCGCCTCTTGGGGGAGGGAGGATAGATTGCTGTAGGAATTAATAACCCATCAAATTCTATATGAGATTGGATGCTAGCAAGGGCTAAACCTACACAAAACAAAAGTTTGTTGAGCGGACGCAGAGCCCTGCGAGAAAGCAACTAGGTGAAGGGAAATTGAGATGTTGGAAGAAGCCAATAGTGAAACCCTAGAGTGGGAGGGAAGCAACAGTACAGAAAGAGGCAGTTAGTGAATAACCCCGAGTAATCCCAATATGGTACAGGAGCTGGAAGATTAGTCTTGAGCACTTGTTAATGGGCTTCATCAAGAATACTGGACATTTGGGCCAGCAGTGAACAAGGGATGCTAGATGGAGGTTGCCAAATCATGCCCCATATTAAAGCCATCAGTGGAAGATACCAATGGGAAGTGACAGAAACAAGATAGTCATGCAAGGAGCAAATGGCATCCTGCTAGCAATGATTATGAGCTTCTTGGAAGCTGAATCAGAAGGAGCGATGGAAGATGGGAGTATCTGGAAGCTTCATGGCTCAACTTCAAATAACTAGCCAGCAAAGCAAATAGCATAAGCAGCGATATCCCAATCTAGGATGTTCTCAAGATTGTAGGGATTCAGCTCTATGGATAAAGTCTTGGTGAATTGGGCCCTCAATTCTGTGTAGGGGAGTTCAGAATGAATGCTGTTGCCAATGGTGAGTTCAGTGGCCAAAACAGCTGGCTTGTAATACTGTCCGAGTTGGAAGAGGAACTCAGGAAGCTAGTCTGACCTGGCCAGAAAGAAACGATCAAGAGCAAAGGGCATTATTTCTGGAGCATCCATGATAATGTTTGGTGCATCTGTGAAAGGAGTTGAATCCAGAAGAGTTTCAAAATCTTACTCTGGAGATGATGACAGAAGAAGAATCAGCTGCGAGTCATTCAAAATGATTGCTACCCTAGTTTCAGAAGGGTTGGTTACCGTTTCCAGTAGTTCCATGGAAGGACTAGCCACTGGTGCCAGACTAGGCGTATGAGTCCTGGAAGGACCATAGAAGAGGTTCCGTCATGCAGCCTGACTCATCTGCTGGAAGAGCTAAAGATCTTGATCAGACAAACTGTTGAGCAGCTGTTGGTACTGTGACTTGTAATTTGACATATGAGCTGGATTAGAGGGGGGATTTTGGACTTATATGATAGTTGCGTTATGCACTCTACAATCAATTAAGCTCCAATTTCAGAGAAATTGATCTCAAAATTAATGGGATAAGCTCTCCAGAGAAGAATTAAGGATGATATGAGCCAATAGGTTAGGAGAAAAACAATAAGGGCATACATAAATGAGCATTCTTAATTGGGCTGTGAAACAAACATTGACGGTAAGAGTCTCCTGTCTATGACAAGGAGAAAATCATGAAATTGAGGACGCTGGACCAAGGATCCTGAATATGACAGTGGGTCATATGCCCTGAAGGGGGGAAACCCAGATCCCAGGATTAACATCATCACGAGTAAATTGACCAGCCTGGCACAACAGAAGATTGTGGGGACAGTGCTCTGAGTAGGCGGTAGCAAGGAGGAAGAGGAAGAGAGCCACATGCTGAAGTTCATCCCAAGCAGTGTAGAGTATTGGTGATCATAATCCACTTGAGCAAATAAAGTATTTGAACGAGTGTCCAAAGTGGTGATCTCCTACCTTGGTCCTTTTCTCACTGGAAATCTAGGCAAGAGTGGGGATGTGTTGGGATTTTTTCCCATGTTCCCATCCAGCTAGATTACCAGGAATTGCTAGGAGACAATTACCTAATGCAAGGTGAATTGAAAATTGGTTGACCCTGATTTTGGGGTAACTATGTTTGAGGGATTTTAGGATATTTTCCTGGTTGGATCCGTCAGTGATCTATCTGGATGAATGCTTAAGATCTTGTTGGGTAGAGTTGCCAAAAGAAATAGAGGCCTCTGATAGGGATTAACTATCAGGTGTACCAATTAGGTTCAGTTAGGTTTCATCACCAACTAATTGGAATGTAAGTAGTGAGTTGCAAGGCAAGTGATGCTGCCTGCAACTAGTGAATTGATCAGTTGGTTTGTGACCTGCCTTAATGGGTAACAAGTCCCATTACCTAAGCAGGTCACTTGCCAAATATGGTTGGTTCACTTGGATCAAGAGGAAAACGTTAGGGACACGTTTTCTGACTCTTTCCGTTTTAGTTCGTGAGGATGTCCAATGATGGAATCCTAGCCAGGATGGGGAAGACCATCACTGCTGAGATGAGGATGGGTGATTTAATGGCAACGGCTGCCATTTCATCAAAGAGGTTTCAACTGAGGGTTGGATGGCCGAATCCCCCACTATAAATTCCCTAGAATTCATCTATAATAAAAAAGTTTATACAGTATACAGTAGATATACCAGCTTAGTAAAGTTTATCAGAATTTATTTGTTCTATTATATCTCAGGGATATTATTGCTGTGTGCAATAATTGGGAGACTCTTTGAGGAAAAGAGTAAGGATCTGAGCAGAAATCCAGAGAAGAAGCGGAAAAAATTGGGGATTGCTGCCAATTGAGCGTCAAACCACAGGAACTGTCAATGGGAATCTAAGAGAAGATTGAGTTAGACAGTATGAGGAATGAATCCCTATTTCAAGACATCACAAGTATTTTGAGCGAAAATACTGGCTGAGCGTTGGGCCAAGATCTAGGATTTCCATTCAACCATGGATAATAGTCATCATGCTATTATCAACCAATTCCATCAACAAATATAAAACATGGACGAATTGCACAAAACCCAAACTTTGCAAGTAATAAGTTTATAGGGGTTATTGGCCAAAAGTAATTAAGATATTTAAATTTCTACAACATGGGGAGTGGGAGCATCCTTGGCATTAGTCGCCGGTGCTCCCAAAAGGGTAACTTGATTGGGTTGACGTTAGATGGTAATTCCCTGCAGCCTGATTGATTGGTCAGCATCCTCAGCATTAGTCGCCTGTGCCAAATTTACTACTAAATTAATTATTGGGGTTAATCCCCAATACTTTGGATTGGGTTTACTCCAAGTTAATGGGGAGCCCAACTGGCATTCACCCACAGGTGGGTCATGACCCCTAGTCAGGGCTTCCCCCAATAAATGGAGAATCCCAACATATATAATGGATCTATCCTGTGGATGCTAGAAGATGGACCCATCCCCTCAAGATCAAGAAAAATGCGCTCTAATTTTCAGTAAAGACCTCTTTTAACCAACTTGTATTATCAAGATCATTACAATGCCTCACCTCTTTCCAATGAGCAATGCACTATATTTTGCAAGACCTGAGACATGCTTTTTGACTATCTACCATGATTACATCACAGTATATTCAAAACTTTTTAGTGACCATCCTGAACAACTCAAGGAAGTCTTTTTTGACTATGAAATTGATTTTTACAATTTTTAAATTTCAAAGTTTAATTTAGGTGGGCCAAACTAGGGACAATACTGCACCAATTATGGGGAAATTGAATTAACGGGAAAGGAAATTAAACCTGGAAAACATCCATGCGTGGCATTTTGATAGGCCAGGAACTTCATGGACAGCCTTACTATTTGCTATCTCAGTTCTGGATATTGGTGCGCAACACCAACACAGTCATAATCGTCCCTTACCCAAAGTTCATTTACTAGGATCAAACTTGATAGGCAGTGATCATTGAGTCCATACTCTAACATTGAGGTACCCTCCCTATGACTATGCAATTACAACATTAAGGTTAAGCCTTTTGAAATGGTAATTCTTCCAAAGAGTAAAAGTCTTTAGAATAAGCATATTTAGCAATGAAATTCCGCTTCTTTAAAATAATGTTTTGTTCATAATAAAGATGACCAAGACAAAAAACCTCCAAGATATTTAAGTTCTTCTTGGCATAATGGACTATCATTATCAATTTATTCAAAAGTAACTAAAGCTTGGTAATCCCTATTTTGGCTAAACTGTGAAGAATAAAACATTCAATTGGGTGTCTGACCAAAAAAAACTTACAATAAACCACTGAAAAGCCTTCTAAAAGAATGATCATGATGAACCATTTGGACCATAAAAACTATTTAAACAATTTACTGACGCTTTTGACTATGATATGTGAGCTATGATAGCAAAATTGTACTAAGAATTGCTAATTATTCTGTATTGTACTTCAAAAGAATGTTTAAAGGTTGAGCGCAATTACAGTGTGACCAAGAAAGAGTGCATTTTCACCTTACTTGCAATCATACACTACCATCCTTTTTTGTATGGAATAACTTTTATTATTGTCACAGATCATGCCTTGCTTAAGTGGTTACAGAACTTAATAAGTTCTCAAAGGTAAGTTGGCCCAATGGGATCTGAAGCTCTAACAATATAACTTAGAAATCAATATTGCGTGGCTACTTTTCATGTGAGTAAATGAACTCACCAACTTTTCAATACTAAACCTAGACAACATTAAAACTGGCCAACTTCATGAACTCCTGATGAAGCCAATGCCTTGGAAATGATGATGAACCTTTTAAGAAGATAATTAGGCATCAATACTGAATATAAATGTCAAAGATGTGCTTATGTACATAAAGATAGGAGAAAAACCTTACCTCCTTTCCACTCATTGAACGTGCATTTGTAAAACAAGGAAGATCATATCAGCCTTGATCATGGAGGAGTATGCAAAACTTATAATTGCTTAGAGTACTTCTATATATGGGAGCCATATTTATTCCACCACTGAGGTATTGAAAGCCTTCTTATTGTGTCAAAAGCAAAAAGTCCAGAAGACCAAATATCAAAATCAGCTGACCAATCCCACGCCAAAAATTCTACATGAACAGCTTAAGTTGTAGGTCCCTTTTCACATTCTACCAATGGTAACAATATACCTCAGTTGGAATTAACCTTTTCACATAATTGTTTTAATGCTGTTTTTCTTCATGCGCAAGTTTCTAAGACTATAGCTACTTTCCTGCACCAACAACTTTTCACCCATCACCTTTGTCCTCAAGTTTTATATGTATTTAAGGAAGAAACTTCACATTTATATTTAAAATCATCTTTAACTTAATAGGGTTCAACAACTTTTCTCAGCACATTACAACTAACCAAAAAATGTCACTGTGGAAAAAGAAAATTAACTTTGATCTAAATTCTATGCAAAATGGAGACCTTGGATTCTTGCACTGGGACCAAAATTTTTCCAGCGCCCTCATGACATTTAGTATCAGCTTATACCACCTCATTAACAAGTTTGTCGCCATGTCACCCAAATATGGGTGACAGGTATGCTTTTGTGGGGGCCTTTCACCCATATTTGGGTGACAGGGCAGCAAATGTGTTAACAAACAATTTGTAGATTTTCATCGCTAGTAGCAATTTAAAATATGACATCTTAAATAAATTTGAATTGGTAAAAAACCGCCCAAATCACCATTGGAGCTCAGAAGGTGTATGTAAGAAAAGGCGCGCAATATGAAGTTCCTAGCTGCATGGGTAGAGGTTTAGACTTAAATGCAAAATAAAAAAAAGAATGAAAAAATTCACATAGTACTATAATTTATATTAATTTATATTTATGATAAAATATTATTTATATTACAGTGTATTATAGTATTTGTTAAAATAGTCCAAACGCATTTGTGGTGATTTTAGACAATTGGACGTTGTGTTATATTTTTTTAATATTTTTTCTCGCTTACTGGCATTTGACAATTTTTCAATAGTCACATTTGGGCCCCGTAAGAAACTTAACTGATTCAAACTGGGCAATAAATGTGTTTTTTTAGTATTAGATGGTCGCAATAAATGTGTTAGATGTTAATTTTTATAGTATTGTATGGATGAGAGACCTGAGTACCTACATTATTAGCTAAGGATATCACTACTGATAAGACTGTAGACCAAAAAAAGGTTAGAGATTAGCTAATGCATCCTACAGCTATAATATAATTCTATGATCATTCTGGAGAATATGGTCTCCAAGGAAGGAAAAGCTATAAATTATATATACAATATTTTGACTATGTTTCAACCTTAAACTTATTTTTACTACCAAAATTTCATCACCTCAAAGTGGAGTATTTGGTCTATCTGGGAAACACCTTATGCAATCACCTATAAGTGAGGTGATAAATAAACATTGTGTTTCTAAAAACATGATTTACTAGAAGCATATTCCTTAGCCAACCCCCACATTGCTACACATCACCCCAATATTCTTGAAGGGCTGATATCAGACATATGAATATCTGCTATCCTAAGAAGGTAGTGTAAATTAGAGTAGCCTATCTTGTTCCCCTATTTAAAGCAACTTAGGGGAACTATAATGATTACCCCAAAAATTGCCCAAATCTATATTTAATCTAGTTTAAGCTCTGGCTTTGTGGAAGGCCCAATTCTTAGGCTCATAGGGGCTGTTGAGAGGGGGAAAGACTTTATTAACGCACAAATGGCTGAGACCAAGAGTGAGGATATTTTACCAAATAATGATTAATTAAAATTTAAAGCATATCCTTTAATTTAAACATATCAATAAACTTTAGACGTGTGACCAATTTTCAATCTAAATTAAAGTTTACTGCTAACACAATCTAAATGTATATCCTGACAGCCAGATCAACTTTAAAATATGGAGAATCATCTACTAATAATATAAAAACTTCCTTTATATAAAGGGTCCCTTGATATAGGCCAGCCAACCACTTCATGAAAATTGGATAATTAATTGTGTAGAAAATCTAGTATTTCTGATCCCACTCTTATTTCCTTCACTCATTTTTGGGTTTATTTATATATGATATTATATAAACTCTCAAAATTTATCTAATAGAGTATAACATTTTATATATCTTTAGTTTTACTACCAGATCATCACTAAATATAAATCCATTTAGCTTGTTCACTAAGTGACCTCCCCATTATCTCCCTACATAGACAAAAGCTCTGCTTGCCACATCAAGAGTGGTCATCTCAAGTCCTAACTTCTAATATAGTTGCAAGGATACACTTATTGACAATTATCTATATTGGTTTCATTCTGGGAATAGCACCTGTAAGCGACCAAAAAACAGTATCATGAAACCAATTCTTTTGGCAAAATTATAGCAAACTGTCAATTTTAATCATCCCCCTCAGAAATTTTAGCAACATAACTGTATTTTAGATTTAGTGACGTTACTTAATTTGGATAGGCAGTACTCATAAAAGTTTTAAGAAGCTTAAACAGAACCTTTTAATGTCATAGCACAACAATAATTGATAATTTATCATGAGTAAAAAAACCCAAGTTATTAGGATAAGTACAAGCCCAGCACTTTATTTTCCTTAGGCCTTGCCTTAAGGTGGTGATATTGAGGATACTACCCAATAGAACAGTAAATGCCCAGTGGTAGGACTTGACCTAAAGCATCACATAGGGTCAACCTTTGATAGGTTAGGAAATAAGTGAATAATAAAAAGTTTATAATGGTTTAAAAATCTTACCAAAAAATATTTTACTGTGTCAAACTGCATCCCAAAAGCTTGACTCAAAAGATTTAATAGTCAATCTGTTAGTTTAATGGGTAATTAAATTTACTCAGTAGAAAAGATCAAAATATCAAACTTTTTCAAAATTGAGAAAAGTTTAAAGAACCTGTAAAGTAATTATTTTGTGCTCATCGTCTTAACAGATTAAAGAGAAGCTGATGGAATAAAAATAAGTTTCAAATGCCATCTCTGGTGACCAATTTTAAAAATAGTTATTACATTTTTATTTCAAAATCCTTTTTAAAACTTTTAAGGTTAGTTTTTGATATGATTGGTGGAATTTTTATTCTCCAGAAATCTGCATCATTGACATAATATATTTATAGAGAAAAGTCCTGATTACCAATGACATGGTTGGTGAAATCCTATTATATTACTATATCATTTTCATATAAGACTTCAGATTGTGGATTGGTTCTTATTTAATTGATTCAACGGATTTAATTTATTTTGATTAAATGGGTGGTGGGTGCTAGTTGATTCATTATACTGATTAGGTTTGGTTAGTCATCGTTGATCAGTTAATCTGATAGGTTCAATCTGTTTTGTCCAAGTGATTGGTGGCTTTTTTTTGATCTGATATATCTAATGATTTTTGCTATGCAGGTTGATATTCATCTAGATAAGTTGATAAGTGTAATTACTGTTTAAAATTATCTAATAGCTAACTACCATTATAAAGATTATACTAATTAATTAGATCATAGGGTCCTAGATAATCAAATTTTAACTGTTCTAAGCAAAAGTTATAATACTATTATAACTTTGACCAAGTTTTTTGGTGGAGTTAATTAATTTAACAAGTTAAAAACTTACAAAACCTATCAACAGCCATCTACCAAAATTTTTGGATCTCATTTGGGGTATTGGCTCAATAAGTGCTTTCTTAATGAGATCTAAAAATATATAAAGTTATAGGGTTGAAGTCTAAATTAACCAGTTTTAAAATAGAAAAACTAAAGTTAGGCTATGTTTAAAGTATTTGAGGTGGGTCAACCTTGGGACAAATATACCATACTGAGAATTTTTCTAGCCAGTACAGGTTTCAAACTCAAAACCTGCACTAGGGTGGAAGCAGTTTTACCTGCCAGGCTAACCATCCTAAAGTTAGGCTGTTGTATTATTATAAAAAAGGCAAAGAGTATCTGATAATCTAAAATAGTTTTATATGATATCAGTTATATAAAGCCCTAAAAAGAATTAAAAATGATAACTGTGATACTTGGATAAATTAAAGTGGCTTTTTCATGTAGGAAAGTATCTGAATGGCTATTGGTTAGTTATATGATACTCTGGAACTCTTAATGGAGTTTGATGGCTTCAGATAGCGTGTACATTAGGTCTCTATTCCAGTTTTTATATTATTTTATGATAAACAGTACTGGTGCATCAGTGCATATGTTTTGGATCTAGAGAATAAATTAAACAACTTAATCAAGTTAGTACTATCCAAAAAGGAATATAAATCTCATCTTTGAGTTGATCTATTTTATTTAACTGAAGCAAGCCAACCAGTAGAAGGCTTTAACAATGCTCAAATGAGCTAAAACTAAAAATTAAAATAAAATAAAGTTAAAATGTGATGGATGATTCCACTTGAACTGATGCAAAATTCAAACAAAACACACCAACCTAGTCAGAAGCAGAAACCACTATCCATCCATGGCGGTGGTTGAAGGAGGATTGGGAGGCTCTTCTTCCTCATCTGTTGTGGACACGTAGCTGCACAAAGCAGATAGCAATTGAATTGGTGCATCATGAAAATAGGGGTTGAAATAACAAATGGAGACTTGCAACCCAATGTGTATGATGAGGAGGGTAGAAATATAGTCTGCAAGTGCTTTTTCCACCTCAAGGAATACTTTGGGTAGGGTAGCAATGGTTGCAAGGTTGTTGCAGGTAATGCAGGACTTTGGGCCAAACTTTGCAACTGCTGCAACTTTTTGAACTGCTTATTTGCCATCTGATAATATCGTAGATGGCCTTTTTCTGTTTTGAAAGCATGGTAACAGGTGGGATAGGAGGTGGCAGGCCCGTAGCCAGTACTGCAAATGATTTTTCAACAGCTTTACATGTTGGGTGACATTCAGGGGAAGCAACTGCCTCTTCAGCTAGTTGGTGGTCACTTTTGAATGAGGTGGCATTGGGGTGAGACACATAATGGCACTTTGGGAATTGGGAAACATAATCATTATTGAGGTACATTTTGAACGGGGGGGCCCAGACCATTCAGATTTAGGGATAAACTCATCCAATCCATTAACCTCAATTAAATAATCCCATGGATTTTGGTTGAATTTGATTGGGTTGTTTGCATATGGATTATCTGTTGTGTTTGGCTGGGAATATGGTTTAGAACTTACTTTATTCTATTCTGGCTCCTGATTGGTGGGTTCATGAGAAGAGGTTTGTTAAGGTAATTTTTGGTTTGTTGATTCAGTGGTTGCTGTGGCTACCACTTTGGGGGAGGGGGAAGGATAGTGCCCCATTAAAAAAATGTTATTGGATTGGCTATGAGGTCATCATGCATAAATTGGGTGTGGATGCTATGGCTTGTGAGATGGTGGCCAGCACTGTTTTGAATGGTCCAGTTCAAAACAGGTAGGGCAAATGGTGTACCCTCCATCCACTTGAGCTCAAAAAAGATGGTCTGGGGCAGAGGGGATAATGGTATGAGGTGCTATTGAGAGGGCTATTTCTATTGATACTGGACAAATAGTAGCAAAGGTGTGGGGGCCTGCAAGGTGAGTGGCTCCATTGAGAATCACAAATTGTACCATGGGATTGGAACTATATTCTGATAATCCAGCAATAATTTCTTTAACTAAAATTTTGGGTGGTAGGTGGGTAGGGAGGCCTGCAGACTGAACCACAAGAGTGGTATCAGTGGGCAACCATGTACAAGTAGTTGGGAAGGGGGTGCCCTGGAATACCAGGGGGATGGTAGCTGCTACTGCAGCATCAGCTTCATTTAAGAAGCCAAGATCAAACTACCCCTTGAAGGGGCAGAAGTCAATGAAGCCTGCAGGCTGCATAATAACCTGGGCTAATTCAATAATTGTTTTATCTGAATAGGGAAACAACTTGCCATATTCAACCTGAAGGCCAAATTGCATGTTGCTCCAGGAGCACAAGGGGGCAGCATGGCACTGCCTGGGTTTGAGCAAGATGTAAGGCTAAGTCCTTAGGTGGGACATAGCATGCTGAAAAATTTGGCAGGCTAGCTGATCCAGCCCGAGCACATTTTGGCAATGGCTGAAAAATATTAGGAGGTGGTGCACCACTGCCCCATGTGGGGGCAGTGGGCACCAAATGCATCAACATAGGAAACTTGAATGGGGTGACAACAAGTGGAGCTGTTTTTATTAAATTTTAAACTACAATTTGACCAAAAATGAGCAAATTAAGAGAGAGATCTTTGAGTTGATCTAATTACCTGATGAATTATGTTATCAGATTAAATATTCTCTGAATCTAGATTTGAGACTTTTATCTCTGAAATAGCATTTGAGTTTGTTTTCATAATTGAAATTTCTTTTGGGTGAAACTGGCAATTAAATTCATCCTTATATTTGCCTGAGGTTTTATCTAAAAGCTGATCAGATTTTCTGATAGATTTAGTTTTATAAAGCTTTTAGATTCATCTGATATCTTTTCTTATAGAGCTTAATTTCTCATCAGATAAACCTTTTAGTATTTTCTTCTGATTGTTCTTTTTATAAATATTGGTCTACAGAATCCTGCCAAATATAAAAACTAAGATAATCAATTGAAATCATCTGGTAATAAATAAAATTTTGAATGATGTACTATAAAAAGCACTGGCAATATTAATATCTCTATACTAGCTTGATACCTGATACCGCATATAATATAAAATCAAAAGTATAAATTTTTACTGCAAGCAAAGCTGCAGCTTCATATCTAGGATATCAATATAAGATATATTCCATCTAACTCAAGATATTGCCACTTCCCCATCCTCCTTGTTCAATTAATTCATCCTAATAGGCTGTTAATGGGCTAGCAGCCACCCCCTGATGGTTTGCTACAGGGATCTCAGAACCTATATATTATTAAACACTTACAAGTGATAATGAGGAACGCTCCAAACTTGCCATCATCCTATTTTGAATAAACTTATAAGCTATGACGCAAAGGTTTATTAATTCTATACACTTTGTCAAATCCTTATTATGTGGGTTATTCGGAAAGTAAGGTCCAAATAACCCTCGTATTTTTTATAAGAAATCAGACCTTACTTTCCGAATAACTCACGTATATCCTTGGTGCTGATATTGCCAGGGGTAAAGCTTTGATTTTAAAAGATAGGGCCGCATCTAGGCTTCATCTATCAAAAGAGCCAACCAATCAGCTTATTCAGCTCATACCCATCAGGTTAGAAAAATGCCACCTCGGTTCCAAGGCTTTAGATGCGAGGCCCGATTAAAAATTAAAGGCTAAAATCATTACTGCCACATGTTTTAGTACCGTGGGTACAAAACTATACTCGGCGAGCAGCGGCACCAGAAACCTCAAAAACTGGCGTGCAAAATAAAAGGGAAAGTCAGATGGTATGCAACATGGCGATAAATAGGCGGTGACATTCACGCAGGTAGGGTAGGGTTTGCAGAAAATAAAGCAGAGTTAATTGGAAAGATTAACTAGAATAATGTCAGTGATTTGCAAAAATTAAGGCTGGCAATGAACACACTTTGTAATAAGAGAAAGAGCTATAAAAAGCTATAAGAAGTCCGTCGGGTGCAAGCCGAATAACGAATATTGGGCCTATTAAGAGGAACAGGTATATAAAAAGTAGAAGTTAGTACCTCAAAGAGAACCGTTACGGTTAGACCGGGACCCTAGTTAAAAAAGTTATAGGTCTCAACAAGCACCTTCCGTAGGGATTCATTAGTAGCACTCGATTAAGCAATTTACTTTTAAAATGATGCTTAAGTAAAATTTATAGATCCCAATGATCTTTTGGCAAAATATAAGTGCAGGTAAAATGAGCTAATATATGCTCCCTCATAAGCTTAACACTATTAGGTTTACACGTATATTTCATAAAGCTTTAACCGGTCGCAATGAAGCTGGTCCAAATTAATTAGAATCGCTAAGTGCCAAACAAACCGATTCACAAAGTTATAAGAAAGGTGGGTTTCTTGAAGTGTCTCCATAGATTTGGGGTTAAAATAACAGCCCAGCTATTTATCAGTAGTCCCGTTGGAAAATACTTATAAATATCAATTCGACTTTTTATCGCGCTTTTTACTAAAGTAATTAAGATAATCTAGCTAAAGAAAACCTTTTGATTTAACTTTTCTTATACCAAAACTAGAGCACAAAAATAACAAAAAGTAAAGCTAAATATTGAGCAAACTCAAAAAAACAAGCTAGACATATTCTATATTATTTTAAGCGCATATGATTTGGGAATAAGCTAATCAAACCAAAGGTAAATTACTTTCGTCTAAGTGGAACATGAAAGAATCCTCCAAAGTTGGTTGCGGAGGGGGAAATCCCAGGGGCGGTGGTTTAGTGCTGTGCAGATTCTGCCAATCAACCCCCACAAAAAAAGAATGGCTTTTAAGAGCGGATATATCGTTATAGCCAAGCCTCGAAGCAGGATCTCTAACCTTAAACGGCAGATCAGATAATGAAAGCAGTAAAAATTACTAATAGGGACTGGATTATTGCTTTGGTAGATTCTGGAAAGCCTTCTGAGAAATCATAATTAAGACGAATGATTCTTTGAAATATTTGGTAGTCGTTTGAAGCTTTAAAAGGCGTCACCCCAGCAAGCATTTGATAAATAATACAACCGAGCGCCCAAAAATCAGCACCTAGGCTTGCATCTTTATCCTCAAGAAGTTCTGGACTGGCATATTCAGCTGTACCAACAAACGAAACGGCTTTTTCTGTTTTAATGGTAAGATTTATTCTAAAAATATATTTTACCTGAATTTATAGCCGGTTCAGTTTTTGATGCCAATATTTTAGCAGAGCCAAAATCTATTATTTTTATATGCATATATTGATCTAATAATATGCTAGATAATTTAGAAATGTAGCGGTAAAGTTTTAAACTTGGACAGAAAACAGATTCAAACCTTATTGGAACTTACTTTTCAGGCTTCAAGTCTCTATAAAGATATTGAATATTAGTAAAGAGATCAGTGCATTACCTATGGGCTATTCCTTTTTTATGCATATATTCGATTGCGGAAACCAATTCCGCAGCGTAAAAACGACACGCTTTTAGATCAAAACATCCTTTCTAGTTGACGTTATTCTTGGAAAGTTTTATACCGATTTCAGTAAAACTAGAACCCCAAGTATTACCTGTCTAATATAGTATAAAAGCTCCCCATTCGGAACGAGGTCGACAGCAAAAACTTTAGAAATGTTAGGGCGCATTAGTACCCAAAAATTAAAACA
This sequence comes from Massospora cicadina, assembly GCA_022478985.1. Lineage (NCBI taxonomy): Eukaryota > Fungi > Entomophthoromycota > Entomophthoromycetes > Entomophthorales > Entomophthoraceae > Massospora > Massospora cicadina. The sequence goes on along the minus strand of JAKSZP010005526.1, from coordinate 50,047 downwards.
AAACCTACATAATCTAGTCGAGTCTTGAAAAGTATAATACAGCCTTGCAATGAAGGGATGACGGTTGAGAATGGTTAAGGCTTGCTTCTCGACGTTGACATATTTTGTTTTGTTTTCTTTAATTATAAACTTTTTGGAGAGTAATTTTGATGGCAAACTTTTTATCGGTTGAGACTTCAGTGGCTTCAACTACCTACAGGGTCGGTATTCAGGTTATAAAATAAACAGGAGGATTACAGAAGAGTATGAGCCTTCGCCAAGTAGGCGCCCAAAGGTAAAATCTGACACGGTTCTTTTTCTAGGGGCAGATTTTAAAAGTTCAGATGGGTGAGAAACTTCATTTGTATTCATCTCTAGAGGATTTGTACTAGTTAGCTTTGAAAAGCACGAAAGTAGAACCTTAAAATAATCACCGTTTCTGGTTATAAACTACACACTAAACTTATGGAATGCTCGCCAATTGTCACATCGCGAGTATAGTACGCATCTACTTTTTGCAACCTATTCCAATCAATCCCTATTTGGAACTGGTAAGATAACCTTTGAAAGTGTATTGGATACTTGTTTCTGTGGAGTGCCCTATTTGACAAATAGGGTTGGTTTAAGAAAATCAAATATTTTACTAAAGGCCGTATCTGTTTAGGTTGGATATTTGGGGTTTATAAAAATTTATACAGGTCGAATTAAGAACCTTCGCCTTTTTCAAAGTCGGTTAAAAAGTAGATGAAGGTTCACTTTTTATGAATTGTAATTATTTTTAAGAACTTATAGTTATTATAGAAAATTCTGTATAAGATGTTTGTTATCAGGGGTTCAACCCTTGACATAATCACCAAAGAAGTTGCATTAAAAAAGTAGGCCTGATTCCTAATTTCCTTCCTATTGCCTAAAGTACAGCTCTGCTTCAACAAGTATTCTGCTATTATATCCTTCAGTATTTTATTAAACAGGTTGTCATTTTTGGTTCAAGTTAAGTTCATTTTTAAATAAAACATATAAAGAGTGTTTTATAATTTCTTAAATCTCAATGCCCTTCCTATATTTAGCTGATATCTGTTTTGCTAAGTTAAGTTGTTTGATTCTCTATTTTATAGCAATCCTATTTTTTATTAAAAAATTTTTTACCCTATATAATAGGATAAATGAAAATCAGAAAGGCCAGCATATAACCTGATAAATTAGAAAAATTATACTATTATACTATTTATATTTTCTTAATAAGTAGATTTTTTAAAAATTAGAATCAGATTATTTCTCTATTATTTTAATAAATTTACCTATGTACCAGTTGGTTGATCGTAGTAAGTTTTCCTAATTTGGGAAATCGGAAATCTGCTATATTGATGGTTGCTGTCACAATCTGACCAACGTTGATTGTGCCATTTGCATTTTTAACATGTTGACTGCCAACTATAAGATAACTTGTAAATGCAAACTATGTGTTATCTTATAGCTGGCAGTCAACATGTTGATGTAACTCACTAGAGCACTTACCTCTTAGAGCTCACCAAAAATCACTTTGATGTGCAATTCTGGACCTCTCAAAATATTCAATATGTTATCATATTGGAAAGGTTTTGAACTGATGGTGCATTATGAGATTTTGCTAACTCTCTGGAGTGCACCCAACTCTGTTCAGAGAGATTCACCCAACTCCTATTATAAAAGCATTCCCCATAACTTAAAAGAACCACATCTTGGTTTTCTATGATAGGCTTTTGGGCTTCAGTTTGCAGCCATTTTTCCTGAAGATAAAATAATGATTTAGTTGATCCTTGGATGTTTACTTTTTCAGCTCTGCCATATCCTACAGTGCTTGGCTGATGTAGTGGCTTTAGCCTATTAAATTATATAAAATCAAATATTTTACCCTCCACACCAAAGGACTCTATCAAAATCTTCATACTACCAAGGTGTCTATCACACTCCAACCTCCTTCCCTTCCCTCATTTGAGCTGCACACACCCATAACACTGTCCCCCTCCAGTGCCCCACAACATTCACCCTTCTGTTTTGCCTCTCATTTATCTACCATTCCAGTGCCCACAGAAGCCAGAGAGCAAGCTCTTGAATAGCTGCCGCTTCACAGTGCCCCTGGCCACTGCATACTGACAAAGTGCTCTTTTTGTAGATCCGTTGCATCTGTGCCTCAATGCCTGTTGTTCCCCTCTTCTATCACCTCCACTGCTGATAATTAATTCCTCCATCTTATGAGGGGGTGATGTCACAGACTAACATATATTTTGGCATTCACATTAAAATGTAACTAAACCTTAAGCACTACCTTTCTGGAGCTTGGTGGAACCCCTATTAGCAAATATGCCAAACCTTTCAGTTACACCCATTATTTATCAGATTATGAGTTTTTTGATCTGATGATGCAACTAGACTTTCACAAACCTTAGGTATGTCTCCCCCATTATGCAACTAATTTTGCCAAAGTTTGTCATTTAAACCCTCCTGATTCTAAGAAAACCCCATTTTAAAACCTTTTTATAGCTTTTTTGGGCTACATTTAGCGGCCCATTTTACACAAGTATATTTTTTATTGTCCAAAGCTCAGGGTTTTGTTTTTGCTCTGCTGAGCCCTTTTGGGAGTTAGGGCAATGTGATGGGCTTTACCCATTAAGTTATTAGCAAAACTTTGCATCATTGGGTGTCATTTTGTTTTCAGTTCTGGAAATTTTTGGATAGTTTATGTGTAACTTAGGGTGAAGTTGTCAGACATCCAACGTGCCAAGGAAAGACTAAACTTCCATTGAGGGTGTTCCAATACCCACAATAGCATCTATAGTCCACATGACATTGCTGTTATGATTATGAAAAAGGAAGATCTGCTAGAGGTTAGGTGAAGGAAATACTGGTCTATGAACATCAACTCTGTTTCAACTGATAGACTGAATATGGGTAGTAATTTTGATCATGTCTCTTTCACTAAGAGGATACTGGTTGGGTTTGGCAAGGGCATATGTTTAGACCATCTAGGATGGAGCTTAAAAATTAAAATTGGGGTTGGCCTGGACTCACACTTGATAACGGGGAGAAGTTGCCATGCCATCAAACATTTCCGCTGAGATCTCAAATAATACAATCCATCATTTTACTTTCTTTGATTTCATCTTGATATCAGCGGGTTTAGTTAGAGTCTGAATGTTACTTTTGGGACAGGTATCTGTATGTGTATTCTCTTGAAAAAGTGTATGTTGTGACAATTCCCTGGGGTGGTTTCATTGACTTTTCCACTGAGGGATGCTAAAACTAAGAAACCCAGAGAAACAGCCACTGTCATTACAGAGATTGATAAGTGGGCCCCCCTTGGGTTGGGACCATCTAGTACTAAAAAAAGAGATTGATAAGTGGGGACCCTCAATAGTTTGTGGCAGTTTCTTTGAAGAGGGAAGAATATTTTAAAATTCACGAAAACTAAAAAGTTTTCATTGAGTGGAAATTATTTCTTTCTTAAAGATATTACAAAATAACTCAACACTCTACCATCATTAGAGTGCCTAGTTTTTACACTTTTAACCCTTTGCACTCCGCTGTCCCCTGAGAAGGGACAGCGGAGTGCAAAGGGTTAAGAGAATGAGGAGGGATGTCTTGAGAATATTGATGAAAACTAGATGCACAAATACTCCCCAGGGCGCCAGGAACTTTGCGCAAGGTCGCTGTTCAGTCTTCTGTTTTATGGCACCCTTAAAATGGTGGATGAGTTTTCCAGCGGTTTGAACTGATGATCTTTGCCAATTTTTTTAACACCAACATTCTCACTTCATCCTTGAATTTAATTTTTTGAGGGAGAATTGATTCAGATGCTTGGGGACTTTCTCCTAGATTGAACGCAAAGTTTTTATCTCTTTTGGAGATTCAATTTTGCTCCAACAACTTCTCTTAAAATTATCTGCATATATTATTGATTTTAACTAAATAGGCCTAAGCGGAATTGATAAAATTTAATATTAGGATTGGAATATCCACCAGTCTGGGGTGGGGGTGCATTTATTTGGGGAGAGGGAAATGGTGGACACAGCATTTGTCCAGAGTATGTTATAATTCTGTTGTTTTAAATATGGTTATTTCTTGAGGCCATTTGTCTTTTCTTGATTGAAAGGAATGCATCACCCTGTCCAATCTAATGATCATGGTGGGGACCTGTTGATCTTCCAGCAGATTGGATAGGACACAATGGATTGTTGCACAGAGGATAAACATACTGATACAATGGGAGGACGATATGAGGATTGTTGTTCCACAAACAAATGTTATAAAATATATGAAATGAAGCCAAAGGCTTCAGTGCACACAATCTTTATTTTGAAAGGCAGAGCCCACTACCGTTATTTCTTCAAATTTTTACATTGTAGAGTTCACTGCATGTTTATCAGCTAAAAAACCCTCTTCTTTCTTTGTTTCCACCCTTTACACTCATCTCTTTGGCCACCCTTTAGACTATCAATGTAGCTACTCAGCTTCTCCAATTTCCATTGTACCATCTTATTAATGGGAGTTCCGGCAGAATTCCCATATTTTGGACAAGGTTGACTCACTTAGCATCACCCATACCAAATCATGGTAAATATTAAATATGCAAAAATTGACCTTGGCAGATAACTGATGATTTTGACAATAATAATTTAGCCTTATTACCCAATCATATAAATTTCCCAACATTACCCCCTCCTTGACTGGGCAATGAGTTTCCAGACCCATTTTTCAAATGTTCATCATATGTATTCTGAGTCCCATCTGCAATCAGACCCTGAGCCTCAGAGCTTTTTCTTCAAGTATGGTATGCCACAATTTTGGGTGACCCAGGCACAATTCCACCTTTGTTGCATACTCCATGTTATCCTGCGACCACCAACGGATGTGATTGTGGGATTTGCTCTTGGTGGGACAGGAACATGTTAACTTTGATTTCTGGGTTGAGGTGTCACCTCACCAATTCTCACCACTGACATAAAGTTTACTCCCTATCACAGTACATCCTCCACAACCGCTCCTTATTTTTCTGTCACATCATCCCTCATTCTAAAACTGGCTCCTTTCCCTTCAATAACACAACCTTCACTTACTCACCAGTCCTAGAGGGACCTAAGAAGACTGAGCCACCTGAGAAGCAGCAGAAAAGAAAAAATATTACTTTTACCAGTCAAAGCACAATTCTCACAATAAGAAGGAGAATAGGGGAGATGATTTTGAGGCAGTCTGATCAATAGTAAGTTTGCTTTACCTTCTTATTAAAGCTTGCCCTTATCAGAACAGTTATTTATCATTTATTATATATATACTATATTTTTTCTTTAAATTACTTTTTTATTTTTTATAGGTTATAAGACCAAAGGAACTTATCATAAACTTGTTTATAATCTGACCACTTGCTGAGTCCTTATTTGTATATGCATCCACATCAGTTGTCAAGAGAGTGTCTATAACTCTCTTGTTCCCAGCAAGGTGGTGCGGGATGTACACCCCACACTTCCAGGGAACTAGCTGTTAACAAGATCAGAAATAGAGTACCGTGGAGGGTGCCAAAGCAGAAGGGACCTAGGGCAAGAGTGTACAACGCAGTGTTTAAAAGTAAATAACAAATAAATGACAGAACCTGATTGGACCCCAAAGTGGAACTCATAAACAAGTGTAAATCAGATGCTATGGTGCTTGAGTGCCTCGATCTGGAGAGGTTTAGAGTGACCCACAGGTGCACAGTATGCTGCAGTTAATTTGGATAAAATGTAGTGGCCAATGTTGCTGGAGACTTCCTCAAAGAGGTCCGCACACAGGTCCACTCAAGAAACCATATTCAAAAATGTAAAAAAATGGGGAATTGTTTATTGGAAAGAAGTTGACCAACAAGGAAGGTTGGTCTCAAGGAAACATATTTAAACAATCAAGGGAATCATCAATTGGAGGAAGTGGTGCTAAGCCCAGGTACACTAATAAGTGCACGCTTCCATCAGTCATGATACTATATCTTGAGATTGACCAAACTTGAGTTATTGATTGTAAACATGGCTGACCCAATTTTGAAATTACAAAAGTCGAATGAGTCTCAAAATTCCGTTTGCTGATTAACTGAACTAAACTGTCGCTATTAGTAATATAGCTAGTTCATATTAACGCCCTTGCCTTAACACAGGGCAGAACATCACGCACATCCCTGAGCCAACATGGGCATACCTAGCCTGAACCCAGAGCTGGTCTAGGGTATGTTTGAGGTCAAGAAGGCCTGCCTACCTCATTTTTTGGCCTTCTGACGACTATCTAAATTCTTATAGTTGGTACCCTCAATTATGTCATCAGTACATGACACCAGTTTTTTCTATTATCTCAAAAAGGGCCAATTCATATAATAGCTAACTTATTCCGCCATCCAAACACTGCTGGTCATGGAAGAGTACACTATCACCTATTGCAAACTATGGAAGTCTGCTACGCCTTAGCTTATTGGAATCATTATCTTTGATCATTTTAGCTAGGCTGGTTGAGCATGCTTCAGTAAGGAGCTTGATAAGCGTGGATGCCAATGCTGTCAAGTAGCATTGCAGATCTACTCCGCCATTATCCTCGACATAGGAGTTAAGTAATGCAGGCAGAGCTGGGTGCCAACCTTAAAGCAACTGAAAAAGGCCCTTTCCAGTTGAGAATGATAAATGATGCTGTAGGAGAAGATGGCGATGGAAAGAATGGTACTCCAATATGATAGTCTAACTGTCACCAGCTTTCTGATTATATTTACCAAAGTTCCATTAACATTCTCAACCATCCCGTTGGACTCAAGATAGTAAGGGGTTGTTAGAGCCCCGTGGATGGCCATTAGTTCATTCACCTTAGGGAGAATGTGCAAGGTGAAATTGGTTTCGTTGTTGGTGATTATAAACTGTGAGTAGCCATGCCATTAAATTAATCACTGCATTATAACTTGGTCACAGTAATTGCCCCAAATCCCTCATTTCCCGTTCCTCTACTCTCCTAGTCAAATGCTCTATCAATACTATGATATACTTGGGGCAATTTGGCCTATTGGTAAGGGTCTCAAAACATCAATGGAAACCATGTGCCATGCAAATAAGACTTCACCAACCAATAAGAAGTCTTATGCCATAATGTCTTCTCTATTTGACATTGGTAGTAACAAGAAATCACTTTGAGCACAATGAAGTGCATACTCTCCCAAAAATAATGAAGTCACAAGAACTATAAGGTTTTGCGTACCCCTCCGTGACCTACTACCTTATGCATGCTCAAAATAATGTCCAGTTGCGCAGAGGGCTTCAGGAAACTTAACATATCCTCACATTAAGGAGAGTGTGTGTAACTCTAACATTCCCAGAGAGGTGGTGTGAGATGCACAGCGCCACCGCCAGAGAACCAGTCATTAGTATGATGGTAAACAGAGCACCATGGAGGGTGCTGGAGCTAAAGTAACCCAGGGTAAGGGTGTAAAACGCGGTAAATAGTAATAGATATCAAATAAACAACAATACTTGGGTAGACATCAAAGGGGAGTCCTTAAAACCAAGCGGAGGTCTGTGCTGGAGTGCTTGGGTGCCTCTGTCTGGAGGGGACCAGGGCATCCCAGCGGTGCACCATATATGGTAGATAATTTTGTGAGATTAAAATGGCCAACGTTGTTAGAGATTTCCCCAAGGAGGTCCGCGCACAGGTTCACCTAAAGAATCATATTAAAAAATGTAAAATAACGGAGAATTTATTGATAGGAAGTTGACCAACAAAGAAAGCTGATCTCAGGGAAACATACTTAAATAATGTGGGGCATTTCATCGATTAGCAGAAGTGGTGTTAAGCCTAAGTACACCAATAGGCGCATGCTACCATTGGACTGAGTCCTGTAACTCATTATTAACCAAACTCAAGTTATGGACTGTAATTTGACTCAGCCTGATCTGGTAATATTAGAAATCAGGAACAAGTTTTGAAACCCTGTTCCTTGAGTAACTTTAACGAAATGTCAATATTGAGAATATAGCTGGTGCTTTTTAACGCCCTAGCTGTAACGCCAGGCCAAGCATCATGCACTTTCCCAGGACCAACCTGGGCATATTAATGCCTGTACCTAGCGTTGGACAGGGTATGCTTAAGGTCAGGAAGGCCTGAAAACTTCACCTTTTTGGCCTCCTGACGTTCAGCTTTGTCCTTACAATTGTTCCCTCAATCATGTCATTAAGCCATGACGCTCACCAATCTGATTGTATAACTCAACAGTTTTCCAGACTGTATAAGCCATCATCCCATATAGTGACCGAATAACTTGAGGCAGCTCATTGGCATATTTGCCACTGATCATTTTCATATAGCAAATCGCCCAGATCTGCCATTGTGGCATTTGTTGGTAACTAATGTAAACAGTCAGCATTCTGATGCTTTGCGCCAAGATGGTAAAGTATTTCAAAATTGTAGTCCTGAAGCCTGAGGGCCCATTGGGCAAGACGTCCCTCCAGCTCTCAAAGATTTTGTAGCCAATGCAAAGATGCATGGTACGTTATAACCTTAAATCTTACTACATGAAGGTATACTAGAACTGCTAATATGCGTAGATTATAGCTAAGCACTCACATTCCATCACAGTCTGATTGTTATCATGGAAATTCAACTATGACTGCAGGACTTGAAAGGGTGCTTCACTCCCTTGTCATCTAGTTGGGACAATACCTCTCCAACAATTGAAAGAGAAGCGTCTGTATGGATGATAAACTTCTTCTCAAAGCTCAGATAAAGCAACACCAGGGCGCAAATCAATGCCATCTGGAGGGTATAAAAGGCATTCTGCCACCATTACATCCACTCAAAAGTAGTGTCCTTATGTGAGAGCTCAAAGAGAGGGGTTCCTATGCAGCTGATGTTGGGAATAAACCGTCAGTAATGCACAACAATTCCTAAAAACACATATATATCCCGCTTGGTACTTTTTTGAGTCATTCTTTGGATGGTTTTTACCTTGTCTGGTTATGGTATGAGTCCCCTAGTATCTACCATGAACCCAAGATATTCTAAGTGATCTTTAAAGTAGTGGCACTTGTGGGGCTTGATTTTTATGTAGGCAGCTGCAAGATGGTAGAATACCCTTTCAATTAATCAATATGCTCCAAGAACGTCCTCAAAAAAATGATAATGTTGTCAAGGTACATCAGGACAACTGACAGCTTATGATCACTTAGAATGATGTCCATAACCCTCTGAAATGTAGCTGTGCATTACACAGCCCCTGCAGCATACAGGTGGGATGAAATAACACTTTGGAGGTGATCATAGCGCACTTTTCTTGTTCCGCTGTGGGAGACTTGATCTGTCAGTACTCTGAGATTAGGTCCATAGCTGAGAAATGGAGAGCACCACCCAGACAATCTAAAGCTTCATGATACATGACAATGGATAAGAGTCATTTTTGGTGATAAAGTTCAACTTTTTGGATTCAATTACTACTTTATTTGTGCCATCCTTATTTTTACAATTAACACAAAAGAAGATCAGGGACTCTTAGTCAGCTCTAGCATTCCCTGATCCATAAAGATGCCTTATTTCGTCAGAAACTACCTCTTCTGCGACCCATGAGTGGCGGATTGGCTTAGACTGAATGAAAGGGTGATCTCTGGTGTCCAACCTCTATGAATAATGCCGCAAGGACATCCTAGAGAATGATAATCAGCCGCAAAGTACCATGATGTTTTAATATAAAGCTATTGCACGATTCTTCAGTTCTTCTAAAACTCTGTTAAAATTTCTCATATAACTATCATCATTACGCTGGGCCGGTCTTTGGTGGGAAGGCTGACTTATCAGAAACCAAACTCATGGAACTGGAGGACATCATCCGCAGGGTCAAATGCAGATATGCCACCACCTGGTGTCTTCAAATCCTCAGCAGTACTTTTTGTAGATTTTCTAGTAACACTTTGATTTCCTTGTGTCCAGGTAAGGTTATGCCATGGGGACACATAAGGCTCAAAGTGCAATTGTCAATAAGGGCCAATAATTTCACCATAAATCCCATTTTGTATCTCAATCTCCAGCTCTGTGACCCCTATCACTTGGTGGACAGAAGGACTTGATATGGCAGTGACAGAGCGAAGTGGTAGCCCTTGGTACTCATATCTGGCGGAGTAGAAGACCTTGGTTTTGGGTTTCAACCTTTGATAGCAGACAGGGATTACCCCACCACTGTATGCGAGATTAACTTGTCCTATCCAATTAAAAATCTTTGGGGCACACCATTGAAGGTAAAATAACTGGGATCCGCTAGCTTAAGATTTTAAAGGTCTCCTCAGCCATATCAATGACCGCATCAAAATGGAGCATGAAGGCTGCTCCTATCAGCATGTCATAGTTATTGTTAGGTAACACATTCACTGGTGCTGAAATGGAAATTGATCAAACTGCAAAGGAAGCGCACTGTAAGCCTCTTCTGGACTGTGCTGCTCTCCCAACAGCCCATATACCATCTGGTGCTCCACGTCAAGTTTCAGTGGTAACTTAGCTACCAACCTTGTGGATAATATATTAACTGGAGCGCAGGTGTATATTATTAAGCAAAATTTGTTTTTTGTACAAAAAATGCCACAATACACACATTTAAAATAAGCAGCATTTTGGTTATTTAATACATGAACTTCCAAGGAATCACTTCTTTTAAGGAACCGCATAATACCTTCGATGACCTTGGGGTACTACTTAATGATTGTGTCTACCAGGATCGTGACGTTTACCCCCTTTCAGTGATGGTGCATCCAAAAAAGGTCAAGGTTTGTCAGAGGTGGCTTGTTCTAGGATTTGACATGCATAAAGCATTGTAGTTCCCTGGTGACCCACCTACATATTGGTCTCTTTAGCTTGAGTGCAAGTCAACAAGTGCACATCATCAGCCAGTTGCTGATATAATAGTTCGTCATTGTATCAGAGATCCTTAGTGAGAAGAGACTCTTACATGTCAATTGGAACTGTTGTAGTTAACCAATCAAAAGTAGAGAATATCATCTCTATTCCGCTTGGTCTTTTCCCTGCTCATACTGGTCTGACTGCATGACATGAACTTGCTGTTTAGTAAGACAAGGGACGCACTATGCTCAAGATAACTGCTAGCGTAGCAGGTTACTCCAGAGGGGTCTCAGCCCAAAGTATCATTAGATGGTCCAGGATGGGGGTGGCCGCAGGATTGTAATTTGGACGAAGTAAGGAAAATAGTTATAGGACGGCTGAGTATTATTAGGCGGAATCAAGGAATGAGGGTTGTCACTTTTTCACCAAAGGAGGCCCACAGGGGCCAGTGCAGGCTTCCATTTATGGTTAAGGGATATAAAAATTGCTGCAAGATAATTCAAAAAAATTGAAATTCTTAAGCAAGGGAACATTCCCTTGCAGGATGGGTGCCATTGCGTTAAATAACTCACGGTGTGGCTTTACTACTGAGGTCATTGCAATTCCCATGTCAGAATCAGATATCACTCCTGCTCCCAACAAGATGTGTGCCTCAAAGGTAAACCAATCAGTGAACATCATCAGGGTCTCGTTTTGCTGCAATACCATTGGGCTAAAGTCGGCTTTTAGTTGAGACTTATCTTTTATGCCCCAAACAAATGAAGAATGGTATCCTTAACTTCTTAGGCGACAGAACTATACCTCAGATAGAAGATAACTTGATCAGTGCTTTTAATGTTTGGAAAAAAATAAGTGTCATGGGCTGATGACATTATTGAGGGTACCAAATGCAATGATAAAACTAGTTGTCAGGAGGCAAAAAAGGTGAAGTTGGCAGGCCTTCCTGACCTCAAACATACTCTATACCAGCGCTGGGTTCAGGACAGGTACTCCCAGGTTGGTCTAGGGGATGGGTGCGATGCTCAGCCATATGTAAAGGCAAGAGCGCTAAAATAAAGCTAGCTGTATTACCAACTAGCATCCAGATACCCATTTATGTTATGCTGTTTATAAATCACCAGAATATGTGAATCACTATATAAAATTTTATATTATAGATAACTACTAACCACACTGAGGTAATCATTGAATTTATCGATTTAACCAAATTATACCAATTACTCAGCCAAAACCAATTATTCTATCAAATCAACCAAAAACTATTAACCACTAAGTCATAGGTTAATCCAACTAAAACTATTAAATCAACCAAATGATAGTGGTGTTACTTTGCGTTGCTCAGGTTTAATAAACAAACGATATAAAATGATTAGACTAGATTTTATATTATGTTAATAGCCCATTTTACCCTCACATTGTTTTTAGGTGTAATTTAACAGATTATGGTGTTTATATTTGTATTACTTTTTCTTTCTGCTCAGAGTAACTTTTGAGCAATTTTAATAAAGTAAAAAGTAAAGTAAGTCTTACTACCCTACGACTACCTCCCCCATTTTCATCCTGGAGACTAAGATTCTCCGCTGGCTGCTCCCATGTGGGGCAGTAGCAAAACCCACCCAGCGTTTTCTGTCCAGGGAAAAAGCGCTCAAACTGATTTGACCAGTCCCACCAAATCATTGGGTCAGTTCATTCTGGCCAAGGATATTGCCATACACCTTGAACATGCCCAGGAAGTGCCTCAAAGCCCACTTGTTCTCCCCCACTCCCAGCTGCATTTCAGCCTTCAGGTCAAATATGGGAAATTGTTCCCTTATGACAAAAAAGCTATTATTGGCATGGACCAGGTGTTAATGATACCAGATAGATTTATAGATTTCTGCCCCTATAAGGGATATTTTGATTTAGGCTTCACATGTGTGCTGATACTGCCACTGCGGCCACTGTGCCCCTGGTTTTCCAGGGCACCCTTATCCCAACAACGCGCACCCAGCTCCCCACAGATACCACTATGATGGTATAATTTGTGGGGTTGCCCGCGCATCTTCCCCCATGGTGCTTCATCAGTAGTTATAGAAAGCTTGACCACATACAGCTCCAACCCCATCCTTTAATTTGTGGTCCCAATGGGGTTGCTTGCCCCGCTGGGCCTCAGGCATTCGCCACAATTAGCCCAAAATCCAACAAAACTGCTCTGTCAAGTCCACCCTGTACCATCATTCCTTCTGACCCTGACACTATTCTAGGCCTGCATCGAGGGTAGGCGGACCATCTGTCCATCCTGCTTTGAGTAATCCAACTCAAAGCATTAATTTCCCTCTCTTGCTGCTTCTGCCAGACTGTGTTGCCTCCCTCTGGCCTCCAACATGCCACACACCTCACTGCCTTTTTGGTATGGGGTACAATCCTCCCCCTCCCCCAAAGCTGTAGCCACTTCAGCGCCTGCAGCTGCCAATCAAGATCCTCCTCAATTTAGTGCCAAATGCACTTCAACCAATCATGAGACAGATTGGACAAGAGTTCAGTCCCACACTGATTTTCATTTGTCAATCACTGCCAATTAATTTATTAACCTCGATTTTGATTATGACTTGAACCCATAGACCTCATTGGAGGAAACCAATGAAGTGAGAAATGTTATCAAATATTTGGAAGACCACATTAGAGAATTTATTCAGGTACAGCACCCCGTTCAGTTCCCACAGCGTTTTTACAGCCCCCTGGCTGGACACCCAGGTGCTCTGCCCTGCCCACAAGCTCGCTGTAGCAGCAGCTGATCACCCAGATAATGATGACATCTGCGAGTGTACTGCCACTTCAGTGGCAAACTTAGCTAAGGTATCTTTCCTCCCATTATTGCCCTGATCCTGTCCCCGCAGGGCAAGCGTGACATCCTTAGCCTCCACAAACAAGCAGATGCCGCCATCCAGAAAGTGTTTGTTGCTTTTCATGCCAAGCCAAAAGTCACCTGCGCCACCGCCACTTTGATATCCCAGCTTTCCTACATCTATCTTCATGTGGAACAATGCTTATCCCAATACCTAAGTGCAATTTTTGCTGAAGGCAATTTCCACAACCATCCATTCATCAGTGGTCTCCATCCACATGTAGCTGATCACCCCACACCATTGCTATCCTCCTTAACCCACACTCATTCCTATGAGGAGGACTCTGATGCCAAGGATGAGCACCCTGATACCCCCTCCCCTTCCACCATCATGGGATGAGTGGCTTGCCGCTGTCTCACCTGTTTGGTTGTGATCTTGTTTGTTTGTGTTTTTCTCACTCGTTTTTGGTAGTTGACTCATACGTTCAGGTAGGTCTGTTCATTCATATTTTTGCTCTTTGAGCTTTGGCAATGTCCATCCCCTGGTCAGTATACCTCAGTTAAAGGAAATTACTTATATTAGTTTTATATAAATTGGTAGGTAATTTATCAATTAGTTTAAAAAAATAAAACCTTTCAAATCAGCCAAAAACTACTATTCATTAACCCAAAAAATAAACCTATGAATCAACCTAAAATCATCAACTTCTTGATAAACCCATTTAAACTATATTAATTAGCCAATTACTTACTACTTACTAAAGAGGCTAACTTGATACTTAGACAAATGACCACCAATCACTTGATAAAATCATCTCAACTATTTTATCCAAATAATAAACTTCTCAGAAGTAACAATATACCAACAACCATTAAAACGTATAAGATTTTCACTTCTTAAATATAACACTTTTTATTTTAACAAAAACTAAAAATCAGGCTTCAAGGTGCACAAAGACCCCCTCCCATCCACCTATATCCAAATCTTCAAAGTTAAACATGCTCTAGTTTTAGCTGGGCATTTCAACACAAACATATACACTTTCTTTTATTAATATAGATGGCGACGGTTCAGTTTGGTTGATCAGTGAACAGGGTTTTGAAACCTGTTCAATTTTTTAAATTCTAATGTTTGGTTGGCCATTTTTATAATCAATAATTTGAGTTTGGTAAATCCTGAGATTTAGCACCCTGGCCAATGGAAGCATGCACTTAGTGGTGCACCAGTGCTTAGAACCACTTCCTCTAATGGACAATTCCCCCTGATTGCATAAATATGTTTCCTTGAGAACAACCTTCCTCATTGGTAAACTTCTTCTAGATAAAATTACCTGTTAGTTTGCGTTTTTTGTTATGATTTCTGCGACAAACCTGTGCTTAGACCTCCTTGAGGAGATTTTAACAACGCTGGCCATCTTATTTTTACAAAAATCATCTACATGATCTGCTGCACCATTAAGCCCCCTAGGTCCCCTCCAGAATGAGGCACCCAACCCTTTAGCACAGATCTTTGCTTAGTTATGAGCTCCCCAATGGGGTCCACCCAAGTGTTGCAGCTTACTGGTTACCTACTGTTGGGATTTTCACTGGGTTAGGTGAAAGCCTTGTCCATGGGAAGGGTCGATACCTCCATTCAAGGGGCATAAATCCCAAATGTCTTGATAAGTTAGAGAATAGGGTTTGAATCTATATTATTAGCAAATATACCAAATTTGGGGCTTTATATATAAATTACTCCAAATTTTGGAGAACGTTACATCCCCATTCCTTGAGTCATGTGAACTGGGGTATACATTGACCTGGTCACAAGAGCGGTAAGATCCAAGTAAGGTTCAAGACAATGGGCAATCCAGAAGACCTAGAGAGATCCTACATGGATGGGGCCATGACGATCCTTGAGGCATTGTGTCCCCATGCACCCTATATAAATCCCTGCATGTTAGTCTAATAAAATACTTTCATCAAAAGGACTTATTCTATCTTATTTTTAATTAAGTTTAATTTATTCTAATGATTGAAGTTTCATTATCATTGCACCCAGAGCTGCCCCTGTCCTCTCAGATGACCCTAGCCCCATGCAGTCAGCCTACTTATTGGGTTCCCCAGCGTTAGCACCAGCGAGTGCATCTGGGGAAAACCTGATAACTGGTGCTCATGACAGGGGGCTTCCAATGCGCACCCTGAGGAGTTACCCTCAACCTTTGATGATAATCAACCCACCGTGAGCACGCTGGATGCCAATCTTTTAACTTACCTCCACTGGAATGGCCAAGACCCAATAACAGTTGGGACCAAATTTCCAAGGAAATCCTTCAAGTGTGCCCCAGAAGACTTTGTGCACTTTCAAGCTCCTAGTCAGTTGAAACCTTTGCTTGACCTTCTAAAAACTCTTGAAAAATTAAAAAAAGATATATATGAGCCAAAATGCCAGCATCATAAAGAAAAAGGATTAATGAGGGCACTATTTTATTACAGGGACCAATCACACATTTCAAGAGGATGTGTGATGCTATGAGAAGAAGCTTTTGAAGACATCACCCAGCGGGATGACTATTGGACGCTTGGACCTGTATACTGTGATGGAAGAAAAAAATTAAAGCTTCTCTCAGCTTTGGGCAAAATCAAAAAGAAAATGTGCCAAGCTACAACTCATCCTTTGGTTGAAAAAAGAAAATCAAAATGATCCAAGTTCTTAAATTCAACAAATACAATAAATTTTAATACTAACACTAATATTTATTTAGATAATAAAAAGCAAAATCATCCGCTCAATGACAATTCCCACTATGCTGATTCTGAGAAGAAAGTGGAAACAAAGCGCATAGCCAATTTGAGCCCAAAAGTGCCAAACAACAAAGCAAATGTGGCCAACGAGCATTGACAACACCAAATGACAAAATTGGGACAAGTCAAAACAATTTCCAATTTTGACAAAGGCAGCATGCTTCAGGAATTTTTGGGAAGCCTTAAAAACAATCGGTGTGATGATGTGATACAATTGCCAGAAAAATACCTGGAACTTACCTTTGCACCATTTGGGACAAGCTTGATGACTCATTTCTGGCAATCCTACCACTTTCCAACTTTGATGGCACCCCTCCTGAGATTGGGCTACATATTACTAAAACGAAAAATCTAGATAATACAGTTTCAGCTCTCAGTTTGGGATAGCGCCAATCCCAATGAAAACAAGAGTCAAGAAAAAGCGAAACTTGAGGAACCAGCTGACACTACCTATGCTACTAATGCCAACCTTTCAGCCCACTTCACATTTCCTGCTCAAACTCTGTCACATGGGTCACTTCTGGTCATGAGTGAGAGCTGCTCACCCCAATCCTGAGATGATGGCTCAGTGTCACTTGAAGAGGCCTCCCTATTGAAACCTTCAGGGGGCCACACCCTACCATTAATTGGCTATCTTATAAGCTCATGGGGTTGCTTGCCTACACAGCTCACTGTCAATGACCTTTTCTCTGAGCATTACCTGGATCTGTTGGCGGATAAGGTGATTGCAAGTTGCCAGGTTTGAATGGCAAACGAAATAAACCAGAAGTTTGAAGAGGCTGAAACCCGCATGGCTAAGATGGCGCAGGAGACATGCAAATGGATAGCACAGATGGATGCGTAGTTGAAGGCCTCCAAGTTAAATCTTATTCAAGAACGAAGGCTGCTGGTTGACCTGCTTTCAGAAATCTGGGGCAAGACCGACCTGATTGAAATGCTTACAATTGATGACTTGCAGCTTAGGCTGGAGTTATCCAAACTCAAGGTGAATTACCTCAAAACCAGAATGCAGCTCAAAGCTTACCATTACAAAAAACTAGATTGCTTGGCTAGCACAGATTGTGGATTGAGGAGCTTGAATCCACCTTTTTCAAAGAACGATCTAAATTAACTATGAGAGCTTTAGCTGACAAATTTTTCCAGCTTCAAACCCTATCCACACATGAGACCTCCGAGTCAACTATGAGGGCCTTAGCTGATGAAATTATCTGGCTTCAAACCATAGCCACACCAGGCATTATCATCGACCTGGTCTGCATTACGCCTGAGGTTCCATAAGTCCCTGACCTTGAGTCCTACATCTACCTTAACCCTCAGGCCCCAACTTGCTTCCCTAGGTCAAGGCTTGGAGGGGGCTCTGTCAGAATTTTCCCTGGGTTAGGTGAAAGCCTTGTCCAGGGGAAGGATTTATGCCTCCATTTAAGGGGCATAAATCCCAAATGACTTGATAAGTTCAAGAATAGGGTTTGAATCTGTATTATTAGCAAATATACCAAATTTGGGGCTTTATATATAAATTACTCCAAATTTTGGAAGACGTTACATCCCCATTCCTTAAGTTATGTGAACTGGAGTATACATTGACCTAGTCACAAGGGCGGCGAGATCTGAGTAAGGTTCAAGACAATGGGCAATCCAGAAGACCTAGAGAGATCCTACATGGATGGAGCCATGATGATCCTTGAGGTACCGTGTCCCCACGCACCCTATAAAAATCCCTTCATGTTGGTCTAATAAAATAATTTCTTCAATAGGATTTATTCCATCTTATTTTTAATTAAGTTTAATTTATTCAAATGATCAAAGTCTCATCCATTGTTGTGCCCAGAGCCACCCCTGTCCTCTCGGATGACCCTAGCTCCATGCAGTCAGCCTACTTATTGGGTTTCTAGCGTTAGCACCAGTGAGCGCATCTGGGGGAAACCTGATACCTACTACTCTACACAGCGTTATACACTCTTGCACTAGGTCACTTCAGCTCCAGCATCCTTCACGGTGCCCTGTGTGCCATTATCCTAATCACTAGTTCCCTGGTGGTGTGGCAGTGCATCTCAAACTACCTTCTAGGGAACGTGAGAGTTACAGACACTCTCCTTACATTAGCTGACTAGCCTCTTTATTTTATGTGTGCAAATATTATCTGTGTGGGGCTTTTGCTGAGTGCAAATTAGATACGCCTATCATTTGTCATGGCCTCAATGGGGCTCACCCCCATAATCTCATCTGCAATTGGTTGAGAAGTCTCAACGTTATTCTCACTACCTCCAGCTGAGGAGTGCCCACCCTTCTTTCTTGTACATGGTGGATATGAATGCTTTACAATCTAAAAGTCGTGATTCCTTGAATTTTCACCAAAATTCACAAAAATGATATAATTAAAATGAATTTATCTTGGCATCGCATTTGGAAGGTGCAGGTGGGATCATCAAAAAAGGGCCTGTTGGTATGGCCTTGGATAATGATGCACAACCCGTCACCAAAATGAATATGGGGTCATTTTTGGCCCAAAACGCGTTTTATAACGCTGATTCCTTATATAAGCACAAGCCAAATATCTTCTCTTATGGCTCTGATATGTAACCCATTTCAGTATACCAAATCATTTTAGAAAACACGCGCTTGACCCCTACCATGATCTGCAGAACACATTCTGTGGAGAAGGAGTTACTTTTACAATACAAAAATTTATATGCAACTGCTGAAGATATGGTGGGATATGTGACCTCAGTAGTAAGAGTGGCTAACTATATCTCTCCATTTTTTGATGCAAAAACGTACCCTGGGGCATGCTTATGCCTGGAGAAGTTTTTATGGTGAAATGTTGGCGTTGTCTGCTATAAATAAAGATCATTCTGGATACTTTTTTGTTAACTGCTACCCTTTCATACCCATTAGGAAAGATCAGCACAACTATTTTGGTGGATACAGGAGCCTCTGAGAATTTTATTGAACAAGACCTAGATGAATACCTTGAGCTTAGTTACTTTCCAGGTGATATGACTAGGGAGGGGCTTCTCAAGGTATTCCCGCACTGATGGTTTTAGGGTTAGTGGATTACCAAATGGGCAAGTAACACTTTTTGGACCGTTTCCAAGAAATCAAAAACCTTCTGTACCACATTATTTTGGGAGTAGAGTGGTGGCGAAAGTTTGACGTCAGGACCAACTTGAAAGACAATACTTTTTCCTTAACATTAAAAAATGATCATATATTAGTGGACCTTTTATCTGAGGCTTGTTCTTGGGGCGATCTGTCCCTATGGCCCAATATCCACAATCTCAGTCTTGCTCCATTGTTGAAGCCCTTACTGGTGGTCCTTTACCTTCCTGTTTGAAGGGGCTGGAAAATTTGTTTGATCGGCTTCAGCTAATGTACTACCGCTCATTTAGAGTTTAATTTCAAGTTCAAGCTCACCAATGATATGATGCGTATATCTTCCCCAATTTACCCTTTGACTAATGTGAGGAAGTGGCATTATATGTGTGGATTAAGGAGCAGTTAGCCAAAGGCGCTTTTTCAGCGTATCTCCCCAGTATGCTCCACACTTCTCTTTGTGGAGAAAGCTGATGGTACTTTACGCCTATACATAGATTATGGGAACCTAAATAACGTCACTGTACCATATTTGCATCCCATCCCACTGGACTCACAAATTGCATGATATGTGTAGAAGGCAAAAATCTTCTCTAAACTCAATTGTTTAGCCACGTTAAATCAGATCCAGATCAAGAAGGGCCAGGAGTGGCTAACCGCATTCTGTACCAGAAAGGAATTTTCTAATTTTAGGTTATGCCCGTTGAGCTTAAAGATGCCTCAGCTATCTTTCAACGCCGTATTGATGTAGAGATTGGGGGACCTGCTGGGGGTATGTGAGGTTGCCTAGATTTATATTCTGGTGTTTTCCCCTGATCATGCGTCCCATGCATTACACCTTCAGCATGTGGTGGAGAGGTTAAAGACAGCCAACCTTACAATAAAAATCAGTAAATGTAAATTCTTCAAGTCCCAGGTCACTTTTCTGGGAAAAAACGTGTTTGAATAAGGACACAAGATAAACTCCAAACAAGGAGAAGGCGACTTAAGAGTGGCTCAACCCAACTTTGGTAAAGGAATTGAGGAGTTTTTAGGGGATGTGTACGTTCCTTAAGAAATTCACGCCCAATCTTTCTGAGGTGGCGGCGCCCCTTTATAAGGTGAGAGGAGCTAAAGTGCTCCAGTGGTCCCCCATTTTGCAGGATGCCTTCCAAGCAGTAAATTGCACACTGTTGTCCACGCCCATCCTTCACCATGTAGATCCTGAAAAGGAGTTCATTGTGTCTACTGCCTCCAACTTCTCCATAGTGGCTGCCTTATTAGAAATAGGTGAAGATGGAATCAAGCCTCTGGTTAGATAATTTTCTCAGAAGATGTCTCTGCCTGAGTTAAACTACGCTGTTTATGACAAAGAGTTATTGGCTGTGGTTGAGGCGCTGAATTATTGGCGACATCATTTGCATGGCTCATCTCAATCATTCCATGTGCATACAGATCATTATGCCTTGTTTTACTACCTCGCACCTCATGTATTCACCCCAGGCAAACCGGCGGGAGTAAGAACCTAGTTTAATTACCATTTTCTTATGAGTTTAAAAAGGGCAAGGAGAATGGTTTGGCGGATGCATTGAGCCAAAACCCTGCACTGAATCCCAATCCTAAGGAGGTAGAGGTACACAACATCCACTTTGTGGTTCTGCTGGGTAAGATTGTGTATCATTTTCACTCTCCTTCAGCCCACGGGCCAGCGCTTGCTCCTCTGGAAGATGTGGAGGAATATGGTATATTCAGAAAGGTAGTCCTTTCACATCAGTTGTCAGCTGAATATACTATGGTCCTTACCAAGGGCGCGTTGAATCAGGAGGATATTACCAGGGGTTACCACGTGAAGGATGAGATGGTGTGGTTTCAGAGGCGCCTATAGGTTCCCGCTGAACCACTTAACCTGGAAATCATCTGGGACCATCATGACAGAAACACCGTTGGTCATTGTAAGTCCAGAGGTACGTCCCCTCTGCTTAGACCAGCGTTGTTCCCATTCCCCTCTAAAAAGGGTCCAAAGTGGGCAGCTGTCCCTCTCATCACACAGGGTGATCTCGCCCATGTGGTAGACAAGCGCTGGGTAACAGCCATTCCTCTGAAGATCTCTCCCACTGTCCCCACAATTCCCTCCAGCGAATTAGTACATCAAATTGAAAGAGTTTGTGAAGAAATAAATGAACCTGCCACACCCATGGGCTAAGAAGTTCTTATGAAGTTGAAGGCCCCAAGCCTCTAAATCAAGGTCAAAAATCCATAGACCCTTAGAATCAAAGCCCGATGGGCTCACGAATTCAGTGAACACAGAATCAAGTGTTGAATTCTTGGCAAATTCGCAAATTTAACTGGCCATTGGAAAATGTTGTCAGTTTAAAACTTGCTTCAAAACCTTCAGACAAAGCCCAACGGGCATGTACCTCTTAATTGGAAATTGTTTAGTGAAAAATCCTTGGTAAAAATCGCCAATGGCATTAGGACATTGGGCAAAGTATTTTGCTGATTCAGAACTCCCCTCAAAAACATTAGGGACAAAGCCCAACAGGCATATACTTCCATCATAAAATGTTGCCAATAATTTGAATCCAACTCCTCAAAAATCATATCATCATTTGAGGCATCTTGCTTGGCTGAATGGATGCCAAGATTGACCAGGTACAGGAAGGTTGAGTATCCTGAACCCGTTTCTGACCATTTGGGACTGCTCCTACATGGGGTGGCCTGGGGAATTCCTGTTGCCCATCAGGCAAAACACCATAATGCTAACCATCAGAAATGCAGTATAACTGAAAGTCGGGCATCTGAGGTCAAACCAAAAGAGACTCAGCCCACCACAGACTCCTTTGTAGTCAGTTTAGATTGAATTTTGTTTTTCCCCTCCCTCTAAAGTTCACCAGGTTATGTCAAATCTTGAGGGCCTCATTCCCATGCTTTTATAAGTTATCCCCCAAATTGTAAATCCATTTAAGCAGTCATAACACAAAGATGAAATTGATGGTCAATTTTCTTAAATTTACTTTTCATTACAAATCTCCTCAGGTTCCCAATTTTTTATTTTAGCTCAAATTTTACTTGCTGACCTCACTATGGCGCTAACCCTGTGGCCCGTCAGGCCCTAAATTGGCTGGACAATACCAGTCATGATAGTAACAATAGCTCCCTATGTAGCCAACTGGACATATCATGTAAAAAACTTCTAGGAATTTAAAACAATTGTTGAAGCTATCCGCCAGTAGGTTATTGGAATCCTGTGGGTTCATCTATCTCCGCTTCATGTAAGGATTCGCCCCCTCACTTCTGTTTGTGTCAAACCCTCCTAGTGAGTATCCCAAAGCAGCTAGTCCAATGGTTCAACTCCATGCAGCAAGGCCCACTGGGTCTTGAATTACAACAGCCTGGTTCCTCTTTACACTTGCAACACACTGGTGCTCACTTGTAACACATCTCCCCGTGCAATATAACGTTGCTCAAGTGGCAATGCCTCTGGCATTTTGGCTTGCCTTTTGGGTGTTTTTACATCCCAACTGGCATTACAGTCTAAACTTCAAATGTCATCTTTATGACATAATTTACCATCCACTCTTTCCAGCCATTTCCGCCCTCCTTGTAGAGATGGGCGCTGCAGTGGTTACTCTACCAAATGAACGTGAAGTCATTAGTTTGTTTCCTGCTGTTTGGTCAGTTGCCGATTTTTTTTGCAGTATTAAATTGTTTTATAGGAATTAATACATGTTATCCTGGGCTCATTGGCCGCTGGTCTATCCTTACCTCACCCTCAGTTAGGAAATCCATATCTCCCTTCCTGAAATGTTGCAATCAGGTCCTCAACGCCCTTGATGAGGTGCAAATACAATCTACAGTTTTCCTGAAAAATACTGCTTCATTATCCAATTCCCAGCAAGGTGTTGCCCTTTAGGATGCAGTGAAGGCGAAGCTCGTTGGTGGGTGTGAGGATTTCTGCGTTCTGCTATTTGAGCAGGTGATCCTACCTCAATTGTCACAGCATTATCAGCAGCTTTGAAGCCCCTTTTTCCCAGGTTGGAACGTTTGTTTCAATTATTTTCTTTGATCTCCATAGCCCCTATCATGTCCTCTTTAGTCTCAGCCTTCAGTGAGCAAGCCTCCATGCTTGAGCTTTCTAGTGATATGTTCCAAGCAATTTTCAGATCTGTATTGGATTCTGCCTCCACTTTTCATGAAGTCTGGTCCACATCTATGGGAACCATATATAAAATTTTTCAGGCAGCGACTTCTATTAACGCCTCTATCCGCTATCATTCCAATCCTCAAGTTGGGAACTTCATGTTCAGGTTTTTTGGAGGGGTCTTAGCTCCTGAACTGTTGTTGAACCCTATTAGAAGTGGTTTTCAGATCAGATGCTTCCCCCGCACCCAAGTTAATTCATCCTGGTCTACCTGTCAGCGAGTCAATGGAAGTCCAGCTTGAGGAAGATGAGTCCCAACTCTTTACTATCCCCATCTTTGATCCCATAAAAGAGCCTGATCTTCCCCCTGATTTGCTCGTTACCTCTTCAGTATCAGCAGAAATGATCATGAATAAACATAATTCCGCCTACTTTGTTTTAGCAATGAGAATTTTTATCAGAGCACACCAGGTGCCTTTCAAGGCCTTGGTGGACAATGAAGCAGTGGGTATTTTTATAAGCAAAGAGTTGGCCCACCGTCTTGATCTTGACCTGGACTTGAGTCCTGCGATGATAATTGCTTCATCAGCCTCCCAACCATCATACATCGTACAGCGCCCAGTGCCTTTCTTGGTTCACCAGTTTATTTTTTTATGATCCCTTTTAAAGATGGCTGATTTCATGTTCCCAGTAATTCTGGGTGTGGGCTGGTGGTGGCGGCAGCCTGTAAGGATTCACCTTGATTACAATATACTGTCATTCTCTAATGGCCAGTTGAAGGGTGAGTTTCCTTTACTGGATACTCTTACTAAGGCTCAAGGTCATTTATGATCACTTCCCTTGTTGCTCCTGCGGGTCTCCCATCAGATTTTCCAAAAGCGTTGTTGGTTTATCAAGGTATCTTTGACTCCAAAAAGGTGGACCACCTTCCCCCAGATACTGAATTTGACCTGGGATTTAAGGCTATGGTTTAGGTGGTGAACATTATTGCCCACTGTAACCTCATACAGCGGAGGAAGAGGATGCCCTCAATGTATGGTTAGATAACATTCATAAGAAGGGTTGGCTCTTTAAAAAAGCTTCCCTCAGTTGCATAATTGTTTTTTCAAGAAGGCTGATGAAAACCTTTGTGTCTGTGTGAATTACGGTCATCTTAATAAGATCACAGTCCACAATCCTTACCCTCTGCCTTTGAAGCAGACAATTGGGCAAGCAATTGCGAAATTCATGTGTTCTCAAAACTTAATCTTACTAATGCCTTCATTCAAATTGGGTGAAGGAAGGTCAGAAATGGCTTACCACAATCTGTATGAAGTGGGGTATATTCCAATTTCGAGTGATGCCTTTTGGGCTAAAAAATACACCAGCCACGTTCTAGAGGATAAAGATAGTGTTCTGGGTGACCTCCAATTTACATGTTCAGTCGCATAAATCAACAATATCATGGTACATTCCCCTACTCTCAACAACATGCAGAGGACTTAGAGGCAGTAGATGCTGCCTTACATAAGTTAAGTCTGTTTGTTAAGCCTTCAAAACGCGAGTTTTACATTTTGGAGGCTTCTTTCTTGGGCAATCTCGTCTTAAAAGATGGGTATGCTATTCCCCCCAACAAGTTGGACGCCATCCATATATGGCCTACTCCAACGACCCAAAAGCAGTTAAGAAGCTTTTTGGGTACCATATTTTCTTAAAAAAATAAATTCTCCCCTTCCCTATCCCAGTTAGCCGCCCCACTTCATCCACTTATGGGTAAATGTGTCTCCTTTCATTGGACGCCCAAGTGCCAGCAGGCATTTGAATCAATTAAAGAAGTGTTCTTGTCACCTCCCATCTTAAAACATGCAGACCCCTCCAAACCCTACATCATAGCATGTGATGCCTCATCCGTTGCAGTTAGAGCTGTCTTGCTTTAAGAGCACGATAGGTTGGAACACCCAGTCACTTAGTTTCTTAAAAGTTCTCTCCCACTGTTTGTCCTGGGCCATCTATGATAAGGAGTTGGCAGCCGTAGCATGGGCCTTGACCCATTGGCGATATCTTTTTTAGGGCGCTCAGCATGAGTTAACAGTGCTCACCAATTATCAAGCTCTTCTCTACTTTTGAACCACTGAAGTTGGCCCATTGGCAGACTCACACCTACCGGGATTTGTGTAGCTTCAACTTTAAGTATGAGTTTGTCAAGGGAGCGTTGAATGCTCTTCCTGATTAACTAAGTTGTAACCCCATACGATGCCCTGCTGATTCAGATCAGGCAGATATGGTCACAGTTATTCCCCCACCCAAATCTTATCAATCGTACCTCCCATGGTTTTTGGCGTGGTCTAAGATCCTAACGCGCCTCTAATTTCTCAAGTCTCAGCTTCCCTAACAGCCTGTGCAGAAGAGGTGGATATCCTGGACCGATTATATCTCCAAGCTTCAAAAGTTTCATTATATTCTTTGTCCAAGGGCCTCATTCATTTTCAGTCTCACATTTGGGTCCCCTCCTCTTCTTCAAGCTGAAGTGATTCAGACTCATCATGATCCCCCCAAGTTAGACACCCTGTAGTTAGAAGTGTATCAACTTAATTAAGAGTACCTATAACTGGGCGGGATTGTCAAAAGAAGTGCTGGCCTGGATCTCCAACTGTGTAGCTTGCACATGGGCCAAGTTGGACTGGTCAGGAAAAAGTGGCCTCTTTCACCCCTTATAACAGGCAAAGGGTCCAAGGACATTGGTGTTGTGGATTTTATTGTTAAACTTTCATGTTTTGTTGGGTTCACAGTGGTGATGGTGGTTGTCAATTGCTTTAAAGGGTTCTCATTATTCATTCACTGCTCTTCCACTATTACTTCCAAGGAAACTGCCTGAATTTTTTTGTACGCCATGTGTTTTCAATGTTTAGTCTCCCACAGAAGATTGTCAGCAAATGTGGGCCCTAGTTTACAGCTTGGTTCTGGAAAAAAGCTTCTGTCAATCTTAAAAATTACGACCTGTCGTTACATGGCATATCATCCCCAATCTGATGGACAAAATGATTGGGTTAGTCAGATCATGAAACAGTACTTGCGCTGCTATGCTGCGGCCATGCAGGATACCTGGGCTAATGATCCTCTCTCTCAGTTTGCATATAATAATGAAATGCATGCCTCCACATGGTTTTCTACACATGAAGCAACCTTAGGGTAAAACCCTCATTTTCAGTCATTCTGTGCTTTCTCCCAAAGGTTACAGCTGCTGAGGATCATGCTGATCATATTTGGTTCATCCAGTCTTTTATTCGTGAGCATCTTACTAAGACCATCAGTGACTATAAATGGTTTGCAGATTAGAAGCAGCTCCCAGCCCATAATATAGTGGTGGGTTCACATGTCATGCTCAACACGCGTCATCTGAGGATGCAGGTGCCCTCAAGGAAGTTTGCAATTAAGCATTCAGGTCCCCTCTTAATAGAGGAAGATTTGAGTAATGGTGCTTCCCAGTTGAAATTGCCACCTCACTGGAAGCAAAATCCAGTCTTTCATGTATCCCAGCTGTCCTCATTCAAGGGGGCAATCCCCTCAGATCCTGAGCTGATAGTGATTGAGGGTGCAGAGGAGGCTGAAGTAAAGAACACCTTAGCATCCCGCAGATCCTGGCGCTTTGTTCAATATCTCGTCGCCTGGAAGGGTTATCCAGCCTATGAGAACAGTTGGGTCAGAGCACAAGACTGTGAAAACTGCTTGGAGTTTGTTGAGGCAAACCATGACACCCACCCAGAAGCCCTCACCCTCACCCAAAGTTGCAGCTTTAATGGCGATCAAATTACCTAAAGACCACAAAAATGTGGCTCTTGCACAGTAAACTGGTGGTGGGGTTCCCCGTTGGAAAAAGGAAAAGGTAATGTAAGTCTAGGGGAGCAACCCCTCTGCTTAGGACAAGCAGTTTTCCCATTTCCGACTAAAAGGGTCCAAAGAGGGCAGCTGTCACTCTCATCACACATAGTGATCTCGATCATGTGGTAGAAAAGCGCTGGGTAACAGTCCTTGCTCTGAAGATTTCTCCCCCTGTCCCCAAAATTCCCTCTGACGAATTAGTACGTCAAATTGAGGGAATTTGTGCAGAAATAATTCGAAAATTCGCCACCCCCATAAGCCAAAGAGTTCTAGTGAAGTCAAAGGCCCCAAGAATTCGAAATCAAAATCCAAAAGCTGCAAATACTCAGAACCAAAATACCTATTGTATCATAAATTCAGTGAACAAGGGATAAAATGTTGACTTACTGGCAAAAATTGCCGAAGCACCTGGCCATTAGAAGTGTTATCAGTTTAAGATATGCTTCAGATCTTTGGACAACGCCCAACGGGCGTGTACCTCATAATCAGAAGGCGTTTAGTAATGAATCCATAGCCAAAATCACTAATGGCATCAGGCCATTATGCAAAGTGATTGCCAAATTAAAACTCCCCTTAAAAACATTGGGGACAAAGCCCAACAGGCATGTACTTCCATCATCAAATGTTGTCAATAATTTGTATCCCAGTCCATAATAATCATAATCGTTGTTTGAGTTATCTTGCTTAACCAAAAGGATGCCAAAGTGACCAGGTATGGGTGGGTTGGGTATCCTAAACCCGTTTCTGAACAATTGGGACTGCCCCTACATGGGGTGACCTGGGGAATTCCTGTTGCTCATCAGGCAAAACACCGTCACGATAACAATCAGAAATGAAGTGTAACTGAAGGTTGGGCATCTGAGTTTAAACCAAAAGAGACTTGGCCCACCACAGACTCCTTTAAAGTCAGTTTGGATTAGATTATTTTTCCCCTATAAGGTTTGCGGGCTAGTTTGAATCTTTTGGGCCTCAATCTCATGCTTTTATAAGTTATACCCCAAATTGACAATCTATTTAAGCACTCATAATACACTGATGAAATTGATGCTTGCCAATTCTCGGCGTTTGTGGCTCAATTCTGCCAAGTTGGTTTTACACAGGGTATGAGCCACTGAGCAACCAAATTGGATGATATGAGGATTGCCGATTTATAATGAAAACTTTAATAAATTATGTATGGAGTTATTGCCCCTTATTACAACCTTTATCTTACTATAAATTGCAGACTTATCTGCGCGCTCTCTTTTTCTCCTAAAAATCTCTAAACCTTTTATCTTCCATCAGACTCTTTATACTTTGGTTCCCCAGCCAGATGCATCCTCGACTTTTATTCTTCTCTTCTGCTTCCCATTTTGACTTACTCTCATTTTGTATTGAATCTTGGCATAAATTCTCTTGATTCGCCAAGTGCCTCATTTTGAAGCGCTTAAATTCCCAGTACCAGTTTGATACCAGCAGATTCCATCCATTCCGCCATATATTGACTTAGAGCTTGTCATCCAGTCATAGTGGAATCACGACATTACCCCCTCCTTGACTGGACAATAATTTTTTTATTGTTTTGTATGCTCGAGGAACTTTGTGTGGACTTGGTTGATAACCTGACCCCCAGAGGGTTCCTTGATTGTGTAGACATCCATACCAGTCTTTTCAATAATCTCAGTTGGGCCAACCCAAATGTCGGAGAGCTTATTTTTTCATCTGAATCCATGCTGGTCATGAAATAAAACGGAATCCCCTACAGCAAACAATGGAAGACCACTCCGGCGCTTCTGGCCAGCCGCCTGGTCACGATTCTCTTCGCTAGACTTGTGGAGTAAGCTTCTGTTTGCAACTTGATTAAAGTATCCATGAGTTGATGTAGATATTGCTGAGGATTCACCCCACCAGTGTCCTCTACACATGAATATATTAAGGCAGGAAGAGCTGGATGTCAACCATACAGCAGTTGAAATGGGATCTTACCAGTGGCTGAATGATAACTGATATTATATGAAAATACTGCTGTGGGTAGGAGGGTGCTCCATTCTGAGAGTCAATCATTTACCAATTTATGGAGAATGTTCACCAAAGTTCTGTTAATGACAATTTGATCTGCCATTACCCTGAGATCAGATCCATGGTGGAAAAATAGTTCGCCCTGCCCAATTGGTTTAACACATCATCAATCCGTGGAAGAGGGTAAGAATCCTTTTTTGTTACGTTGTTGAGTTTACAATAGTCAATAACCACTTGATTCATGCCATCCTTCTTCTTTACAATGAGCACAGGCGACGCCCACGGGCTGTTTGATGGCTCTAGCATTCCTTGCTCAATAAGTTTATCTACATCATTGGAGACAACCTCTTCCACTGATTTTGAACATCTAATGGGCTGTGAACGAATGGGAGGGTGATCCCCCGTATCTATCTGATGTACCACCCCTTGGGTGCACCCCAGGTCATGATCATCATCAGCAAAAATATCCCAATATTTTTAAATAAGGCCATAGACTTATCTTGTTGTTCCGCTGATAATCCCGTGAGCGCTTCCTGTGGTACTACAGTCAGTACGCTGAATGAGGAATGAGCCAGTAATCTGAGATCTTCCCATGAGCCAAAGTCATGAATATGACGAACTTCCTCAATAGGAACAAAGTGTAGGTAAGCCATCACTTGGTGCCGCCTAATTGTTATTGTCTCCTTCTGTAGGTTCGCGAGCAGCACCTTCACCTCCCCATTCCCAGGAAACAATAACCCTGAAGCCACATGTGGTTAGAGATGCGAGCGCTGATGAGGCACCAGGATTTCTCCATAAAGCCCCTTAGGGACTTCAATTTCGAACCTAGTCCCTATTATGCCCTGATGTCCAGATGGTAAGCTTAAAGGGCGCGTTGCTTGAAGCGGAATTCCTTCATAATCATATATGGTTGGGAAGGATCTTGGTCCGCTGACTCAGTCGCTGATAGCAAACAAGGATTACTCCGTCACTGTATGCTAGATTGATCTGGCCGGAGTGGACTGGATCCGTTGAGATTCCACCAGAGGAAAAATATATTGGAATTTGTTGACCATTATGGTAAGGGTTTCTTCTGCCATATCTATCACAACGCCAAATTTCCTCATGAAAGCCGCGCCAATTAACATATTGTAGTGGTTATTTGGAAAAACCACCGCTGGAGCAGACACCTGAACTGACCCAAATCGTAGAGGCAACGTGCTATGTGCTCCTTCTGACACAGTGGTGTGCATTCCCGCAGTCCCATATACTACTCGATGGTCCACATCCAGTTTCAACATAAGTTTAACCACCAATCAAGTGGAGACTATGTTCACAGGTGCTCCCATGTCTATGATAGCGCGGATTTTCATGTTTTGAATGAATATATCGCAATAAGTAAATTCTGAGTAAGAAGAATCATTGGTGTGTATTGCTTTTACATTCAAGGGCTTTGTGCTACTCAAAAAAGAAGAAATTCCCTTGCCGAGTTGAGGATACTCCCTAGCAATCTTCTCCACCAGAATGGCTATGGTAACCCCTACTAAAGGAGTGATGTTCAGTGAAGGATCCGGTTTGCTAATGTCAGTCTGTTCCAGGATCTGCCACGCATATAGCTTCTGCACATCTTGGCAAAGCTTGGCCCAATGCGGTGAGCCTTTACTCATGGAAGCAGAAGCAGGGGTATCCAAAAAAATCTTCTGGTATAACACATCATCCAATTGAGGGTTAATTTCTACCCGAAAAAATGTTTGGGGATTGTTGGGGACAAGTGATATGGACTTAGTGGAGCTAGAGCATCCCGTCTCTAATCTGCTTGAGCTTTTCCCTGCTCAGTTATCTTAGTTGGCATTTAATACACATGTGATTGACTAGGGCAATTGGCTTCATAATGCCCTCTTTGTCCACACTGGAAGCAAGTGCTCATAAATGGTATGCATCTGGGCTGGAAAGGGTATATTGACTCATGTAAGGGATGACTACATTCCAGCGGCTGATAGCCCAATTGCTGTGACCTATATCCTGCAAGGGTTGGAGCGGGGGCAACAACAATTTTTCGGGCTACATTGGGGGCACTGTTCATAGCAGAGAGCCATCGTAAGGTGTTCAGGATTTGAACAAGTCTGGTATCCCCATCCAACACATGGGCCATAGCTTTATATAGTTCCCAATATGGTTTGACAGCCGCCATCATCGCTATGCTTACATATTCAGTGGTTAAGATATTGGCCCCAAGCAGAACGTGTGCTTCCACTAAAAAGTGCTCAGCAAAGTCTGACAGAGTTTCATTTTAGTCAAACTGTATAGTCATAAAGTCAGATTTTCATTGACACATCCTGGTAACGCCCCCAAACAGCCAGATGATATTCACTTTTAGTTGTGCATAAGATACCGAGCTGTTAGGAAGATAGCAGGTCTCCTGATCAGCGCTTTCCACATCCAAAGCAGACAGCAACAATTTCGCTTTTCATCGATCTGTAGCTCCTTCCACAGCGAATTTAAACCGCTTAAAGTAACCTTGTAGGTTCCTGTCACAACTGAAAGGAGGTAATTTCTCAATATGAACAAATTTGCTTTGCTCCGCAAACTGTTTGTTGATCAACTGTTGCAGCGTTTCATATTAAAGTTGCAATTTCTGGCGAACTCCCCTTGCTTTGTTCAGTTGATTTTCCACAGCTTGTATTTGTAAAAGAACTTCTTTAATTTATACTGTGAGCAGGTTTGCTGTTGGAATGGAGGAGGAAACCTCATTGTAGAGTAATAGGCTTTCTGGTTTTTTTCAACTATAGTTGCTTAGTGAGCCCCTGTAGTGAGCACCAATGTCGCGAAATCGCGTTTGGGCTCTGCTAGTGAACCAGGCCAACCAGTATGAAGACTGGTGGCCCTTTGCATTTCGCCTTATTGGCGTACCAACCCCTATAAGTCCTGTGTCCAACCTACCAACCAACCACCAACAGTTTCGCCTTTAGCCCCAGGCATCCTCGTCATGTGCCCCGGCAAGTCCTGCCCCCTTCCTGGGCAGCTCAGGCACTTCCGCGCTGCCCCACCCACGCGACCCTTCACCAACCCATCTGGGCATGCCCTAGCAAGTCCATCCCCCTTCTTGGGTGGCTATGGCACCTCTTGCGCTAAACCCTGCTAGGGTTGGTGGCTATGCAGCTCACCATTGGTAGCCAGCTGGCCAGGTTCCCACTGGTTCCTCATAAGGAGGAGGTATGGGAGATGGCAGCACTGGCCACTCCAGACGTGATCACCTGCGCCTTTGGGGATCTCCTATCCTATTTTACCCACTCTAGTGGCTCTTTCTACTTCAAACAAATAGGAAAGATAAGCAAACGAGAGATGGTTATTAGGAGGGAATGAGCGACTATTTATACTACTTTCAGGGCTACTGTGCCCAAGTAATCTTTGGCCAATCATTTGCTGGAAAACCCATTGGCCTCTTGATTCCAGAATGCACTATCAAATTGGGACTTTATTTATTCATACTCATAGCAATTCCCTCCAGATCTGCTCACTGATCACCTAAAAAATATTAGGTCAATCCATCCTCAGCTTAAGTCGCTGGTCGATCATATATGAACTTGTAAATAAATAGGAATTTGAGCATCCTCAGCATGAGTTGCCAGTGCTCTGAATTAGGCGATGGAACCATTTCAGATGAGTTCATAATGGATCCATCAGCTTTCTGCTGGAAACTCCCACATTGACCTTCGGATGGCATTTCAGTGGTGAACGCAGCTTCCATTGAACCTAAAACCTGAACAAATATAAATCATTAAATAGTATCAAACTAGGCGATTACCTGGCAATTACACCTGACTAACCAAAACCCCTAATATGAATATTATTGGAAGGATTCATATGGTTAAAATCCTGACATTGCCCTCCCCTTAACCAGATGATATCCTTCTTCATGACCCACCCCAATGGTGGGTCAAGACTACCCAGCGCCCTCACAAAGGAGCGCTGGTCTTAACCAGTGGCAAAAGCCACTCCATAACCAAAACCTCCAACTACTCAAGCAGCCCACCAGCGAAGCCCCCTGTAGTGAGCACCACTGTCATTCTCAGCGTTTACGGCTTGATTCCACCGAGTTAGCTTTGCACAGGGTATGAGCTACTGAGCCACCAAACTGGATGATATGAGGATTGGTGATTTATAATAAAACTTTAATAAATTATTATGGAGCTATCGCCACTTATTACCACCTTTTTTTACTATAAATTGCAGACTTATCTGCGCGCTCTCTTTTTTTCCTAAAAACCTCTAAACCTTTTATCTTCCATCAGACTCTTTATACTTTGGTTCCCCATCCAGATGCATCCTCAACTTGGTACTCTTCTCTTCTGCTTCCCATTTCAACTTACTCTCATTTTGTATCAAATCTCAGCATAAATCCTCTTGATTCGCCAAGTGCCTCATTTTGAAGCGCTTAAATTCCCAGTACCAGTTCGATTCCAGTGGATTCCATCCATTCTGCCATATATTGACTTAGAGCTAGACATCCAGCCATATTGGAATCGCGATAATGCTCAATTGTCTAAAATTCACTTTTCATTAGAAATCTCCTAAAGTTCCCACTTTTTAGTTCAAATTTTATTTGCCAGCCTCCCTATGGTGCTAACCCTGTGGCCCATCAGGGCCTACATTGGCTGGACAATAATAGCCATTATAGTAACAATTGCTCCCTCCATAGCTAACTGGGCATATCGTGTATGAATTTTCTGAGAATTCAACCCAATTGTTGAAGTCACCCACCAGCAGGATATCAAAATCCTGTGGTCTCATCTATCTCCACTTCACGTGTTGATCCGCCCCATAACCTCTGTTTTTGTGTTAAACCCTCCTATAGAGTCTCCCAAAGCAGCTGGTCCAATATTCCAACTCCCTGCAGCAAGGTCACGGGTCTGGAGTTGCTACAGACTGGTTCATTACTGGGTTCCTCTTTACACTTACAACACACTGGCTTACTTGTTTTAAATCTTTCCATGCAATACAACGTCGTTTGAGCGACAATGCCTCTGGCATTCTGACTTGCCTTTTGGGTGCTTTTGCTTCTCAAATGGCAGGACAGTCTAAACTTCATATGCTGTCTCCAAGACAGTCAACCTGGTAAGAAAAAGACTTTGGAGCTAATTTGTTACACTTGCAATTGGAAGGGGTCAGCCATGCAGACGGCCAGGTATTGTAAAGAATGCCTGGTCTGCAACCAAATGAAACTAAATTGCCAGCCACTAGCGGGGTTGTTGATATTGTTAGAAGGCTGAAGGGACTTGGACTTCTGTATCAGTGGATCCTTTTTAAAATTACCTTTATCTGATAGCTACAATGCCATTATGGCAGCGTTGTACCATTTTATGAAGTTTGCCCACTTTATTCTCTACATAACAACAGTTACCGAGGTGGAGATGGCTAGGCTCTTCTCTATCATGTGTTTGCTCTTCACAGGGTCCCCCAAGAAAGAATTAGCAATCGTGGACCCCAGTTTACCTCTGTATTTTGGGAAAAGTTGTTTAAGGCTCTTCAGATCAGTACCTGCCATTTAATTGCCTATACCCCCAACCAGATGGACAGACTTAACTAGTGAACCTTTGATTGAAGCAGTTCCTGAAGTGTTAAACCTCCGCAGATTATTCAGATTGGGTTTACCATCTCCCTATAGCCCAATTCAGTTATAACAACGCCCAACATGCATCAATTGGTTGTTACCCCTTATACGACATATATGACTTCAATCACACCTTCAACATGGAGCCCCGTTGTGTATCCAAGGTGGAAGCGGTGGTGGACTTTGAAAAGATGATCAAAAAGTACACCATGGGGTGAGCACGAACTTAGATGCAGCTATGCAAGTTTACAAGGAGAATGCGGGCATGAAGAGATGGGTAGGTCCTTTGTACAAGGATGAGGATCTCGTGATGCTGGATTTTAAAAACATCCACATCAAGCAAACATGTAAAAAACTGGGACCAAAGAGGATGGGTCTTACCGCATTGTCATAAAGGTTGGCCAAGCCTCATACCAGTTGAATCTTCTTCCCTTATTCTGGATCTTTTTTGTCTTCAGTGGGAGCAAGCTTAAGTTGTTTTAGGGCCCCCCACCAGAGACTCCAGAGGCTTATCTCGTAGATGGGGCACCGGAATAGGAAGTGGAGGAGATTGTAGCCTCCAGAGGAGCAGACGAAGGCTTAAGTACCTAATATTCTGGAAAGAGATTTGATGAAGCGGAAAACAATTAGGTACCAGCGCGCAATTGTTCCCATGCCCAGGATCTGATCAAAGTTTTCCATGAAAGGTTCCCTGTGGCTGTAGGACCCAAGTCTCAGCAAACCATCGCCGTTATGAAGTTAGCCCAATCCCACAAGAACTTTTCCCTGGGTAAAGCCACTGGATGGGGGTGGAGCCTCAAAAGTATGAGAGGGTAATGCCATAGCCTGATGGCATAATTAAGGGTACCAACTGCAATGATAAAACTAGTCGTCAGGAGGCCAAGAAGGTGAAATTGTCAGGCCTTCCTGACCTCAAACTACTCTAGACCAGCGCTGGGTTCAGGCCAGGTACTCCCAGGTTGGTCTAGGGGATGTCTGCGATGCTCAGTACTGTGTGAAGGCAAGAGCGTTAAAAAATTATGGCTTTATTACCAATAGTGATAGTTCAGTTCCAGTTGATTGGCAAACAGGGTTTTGAACCTGTTCAATTTTTTGATTTTTATAAATTGGTATTGGCCATGTTTACTATCAATAACTTGAGCTCGTTTAATCTTGAGATTTAGCACCCTGGATGATAAAATCGTACACTAAATGGTGCACCAGGGCTTAGTACCACTTCCTCCAATGGACGATTCCCCCTGACTGTTTAAATATGTTTCCTCAAGACCAACCTTCCTTGGTGGTCAATTTTTTCTAATAAGAATTACCTGTTAGTTTACATTTTTTGTTAAGGTTTCTGGTATAAACCTGTGCACAGACTTCCCTGAGGAGGTCTTTAACAACGCTGGCCATCTAATTTTACAAAATTATCTACACAATCTAGTGCACCGTTGGGCCACCTAGGTCCCCTCCAGAATGAGGCACCCAAACCTTCAGCACAGATCTTTGCTTTGTTATGGGCTCCCCATGGGGTCCACCCAAGGTTTGCGGCTTGCTGGTTACCTATCACTTTACACAACGTTATACACCCCTGCACTAGGTTACTTCAACTCTGGCATCCTTCATGTTGCCATGTATACCATTTCCTAATGACTAATTCCCAGGCGCTGTGGCAGCACATCTTGAACCATCTCTCAGGTAACGGTAGAGTTACAGGAACTCTCCTTAAAATTAGCAGCTTAGCCTTACAGCGGGAGGACTCTCCTTCCACCCCAAACTCAAAATTTTTGATGAAGCCCTGCATAGTTCCGCCCCTATTGAATAAAGGCAACCTCTTAATGCATACGTCCTCATTCTGCTTGTAGCTACTAGCTCTGGGAGCAAATTGGGGCATGGCTCTGGAGGCATAACTTATTTCTTGGAAAGGGGAGGGCACAGTAAAGATAGCGGAACTCAGCTTATCTGCAGGGTTGGAAGAAGCCTTGCCCTCTTCCGCCAGAAACACAGCAGAAATGGTAGAAACTCGGTTTTTCATGGTGTAACTCTTCCAAGATTCCACTTGATGTGAACAGCTCTTGCTACCTGTGTAATGCAACTGTCCATCACTATCATCCCCTGTTTGCTCGTCAGCTTCCTCAAAGGGATTCTGGGGATTTGAGGTATCCTGTAATTGTCGCTCCACGTTGTGTAGCCACTCAATGGTGTTGTCAAGGCAGTTCAATAGTTGTCTATTCTGTCAATTTGGGTATGCATTTGACTAAACTCTCCTTTAAACTGATCCATCGCCAATTTAAGCTCATCATGAAGGAGCACATATTGGGTTTTACATATTATATTCAAAGCGAGCTTTATGTCAGCATATTGCGCTGACTTAAAGGACTATTATGGTTTCCCACTAGTGCTAACAGGATGTGGTATGGTTTGGATAATTTGGATTTTTGTCTGGATCAGCGAGCCCCTGTAGTGAGCACCACAATTGATCTTCTGGCAGATTTGATAGGACCCAGAAGTGTTTTGCAAAGAGGCTAAACTCATTGATACAACAGGAGGACAATATGAGGATTGGTGGACCTACAAATGAATGTATTAAATATATAAAATGAAGCCAAAGGCTTCAGTGCACACAATCTTTATTTATAATGGTATAGTACAATACCGTCATTTCATCAATTTTACACCGTAGAGTCCATTACGTGTTATCAACTAAAAAAACCCCACTTCTTTTTTTTCCCTTTTTACTCATCTCTCTGACCACACTTCAATACATATATATACAGCTACTCAGCTTCTACAATTTCCATTGTGCTCATCTCATTATTGCGAGTTCTGACAGAATCTCTGTTGTAAAATTAACCATATGGATATTTCCAATGTTTAATTGTTATTTGGGATTTATAGGATATCCTGAAAGAATGGCTTATTACAGAGATTTAATAGTTATTAGGTTATTGAGAGGTATGTTGCTCCCATAATTGGGTTCAGCTGAATCCTAGTTGCTGAGTTGGGATGTTAAGTTTTGAGTGGGGCCAAATGATGCCTCAAAATTAGTATATGTATCACCGGCAATTAAAAAAGTAATTGAGGCAGGTTGACCTTGGGATAAATATACCACACCAAGTTTTATATAGCCAGTACAGGTTTATGAGCATGTGTTGAACAAAGCCTGCAATAGAGTGGAAGCAGGCATTACCCTTTCAGGATAACCAACCTTTGAATAACTGGCAACTACTAGCTGAGGATGATCCATTGATATTCTTTTAAGTAATGTCAGCAGGAATTACCCTTTCAGGATAACCAACCTTTGAATAACTGGCAACTAATAGCTGAGGATGATCCATTAATATTCTTTTAAGTAATGTCAGCAGAAATTGATGATCCCGAGTTTGAGTTAGATGAGGTTGGTTTCAGCGCCTCATATATAATAATTGACTGTCACCTGAGTAAGGCGATTCCCCAAACAATCAACTGCAACAAGTAAAAATGTGCTATCGATGAGAAGCTAAGATGTTCTAAGTACCCAAGCGGCTGAGGATGTTTCTGGAGCACAATTGATTAGTTGAAACAAATTTGATACTAATTTATTTTATCATTTATATGTCTCTATGGCGACTAAATGCTGAGGATGAGCCAAAACTGATATTTGGACATTGGGGAGGATGGGGTGAGAGGGTTGACGCCAGGAAGAGAGTATGCGCAGTGGTAGGAAGAGAGCGTGGTTGGCTGGAAGTCCAGCGATGATCCAATAAGTCATCAGGGGCGCGGTAGCCCATTTGTACACATAGTAACCTAATGCTTCCCTTTCAAGAATATTTTCTTGCCTATTATTCCCTTTCATTTAAGTTTGTTTATTATTATGGGTTGGGGTTTAGGCTGGGGGATACTCAAATGGGGTGGGTGACATGTCAAGGGGTCAGCCAGCGCTGCTGGTCTCAACGCCTAAGGTGAAACGGCAAGGGTCAACCAGTCTTCATACTGGTTGGCCTGCCAACCAGTAGAGCCCACTGTCAATAGAAAAGCAATTTTCTGACAGTGGTGCTCACTACAGGAAGTTCTGATAATTTGTGCCGGAGTACTGACAGGCTTGTGAGGAGGTGGCAGGGATGTACCACCAGTTGGCTGTGGAGGTGAAGAGTGCATTGGTGTGCCCCCAAACTGGAGATTAGGTTACAACAACTTGTTGGTGGTGGGGAGGGGCAAGCTCTAGACTCCTGCCCTCACATACTAAGGTTGGAATTAGGAGGAATACTATCGCAATTCTGATATGACAGGATGATAATCTTGGGACTGTTGGGGCGGTTTTGGAAGGATCTGCTGAATTGATATCAGTTATAATTATTTGAGTGCCTCAAGAAAAGGCGATATTTGGGGATAATGGGTTTATTATTGGATTGCCTCTAAATAAGGCAATAGGGCGATGTTGACATTCAATGAATACAAATTAAATCTCCTACAATTTAGGCGATAGAAAACTAAAAAATAACAAGCCAAAACGAGGAGAATCGGTGGAACAAATAGTCCAATCTATGAGAGTGGTATCATCTGAAGCCGCTGTATATAAGCGATATGGGCGATTAAGAGAAGGAGGTTGTTATAGGATAAAGTGAGTGAAATAGCGTTGATCCGCTGTGTTGATTATATTTAATAAAGTATTGTAGTAGGAGCAAGTGCCCCATATTTATTAAATTAAGTTTATTCTGTTGTCACCAAGGGCCACAATTGACATATCATTGGTCCTATTGCTCAG
Organism: Massospora cicadina; assembly: GCA_022478985.1. Classification (NCBI taxonomy): domain Eukaryota; kingdom Fungi; phylum Entomophthoromycota; class Entomophthoromycetes; order Entomophthorales; family Entomophthoraceae; genus Massospora; species Massospora cicadina. The sequence goes on along the minus strand of JAKSZP010005526.1, from coordinate 10,227 downwards.
TGGGCTAAACCCTGTGCATAACCCATATGGCGTATCTCAAGGATCCTGCCAAATTACAACAGTGGTGCTCACTACAAGGGCCCATTGATCAGTTATAAATAATAAAAACTCAGTTGCCTGCTATGTCGCATCCAGGTTGCTTTGATAAAGAAATCAGCATGACATGATGGGGCTGTTGCATATGAGGAGTTGAAACTTGCATTGTACACTGTGCTCAAAAGACAAGATGAGCTGCTACAGGAATTTTGCAGCGATAAGCTGCTGCCATTTTGTCATGAAGGAGATATACATGGGTTATTTTGATGATTTGAGTTTGCAATTGAAGGAGCCTCGGACTGGCAAAAGGCGAAACTGTTGATCTCCACCTTGAATGTCAGAAGTGATGATCAAGTTGTTTGCTACCTTCCAGATAGTTCTGTTAAATACCAAGAAGTCAAGGAGATGGTGCTGCAGTTGTTTGGCAGAACTGCAAAGATGTTGCAGTGGAAAGCCAAGTTCTTGACCATCAGGTTTCAGTGAAATGATTCTCTCACCGCATTTGCTGAGCGATCTACAGTGGAAGCTCATGTGTTGATTGGGGCATGGATTCTATCTGAAGCTGATGTATGCATTGCAATGTCCTCTGCGGTGAAGCCATACCCTGAGCTTTACAATGTCATTGCCCCGTTGTTGGAGGATGAAGTACCTCTTCTTAAACTTGTTTGTATGTCGCTTAGCTGTAACTTTCCCTCAACCAAATAGTGAGCATATTCACACTGTCGCTGTGGCCAACCCTAACCATGTGGGGGAATCAACCAGTTGATTAAGATTCCACCAGGTTACTCACCGCAGTCCAACATCTGTCCCATAACTGCTGAGCAACAACTGACCAACAACTGCTTCAGCCCTAACTACGCTGATTGACAACAGGCATTCTACCAATGTGGGTCTGGTTATGCTGATCATCTTCAAAATAACCTTCCAAGTGGGACAACTTATATTAAGCACAGACGTAGGCCCTATGGAGTAAGTTGTTTTAATTGCAGTCATACTGGGCACATGGGATGATGGTTCCCTAATTGACATATCCCTTATGTGAAACAGGATCAAAGTTATTAGGGAAAAGTCAGAGCGGAGTAGAGATGGGACTCTCTACTTCCGCTATCTCAAATTCATACATCCCACCTGAATCTACTATATTGTTTGCCGCAGAAGCCTCCCAGTATAACGATACATTCCTCTACCAACACCAGTTGGGAGAGTAAATGTGTTGACTCAAGAACAAGTCAAAGAAACGACTGACACAGGGTTTTCAGAGCAACCAAAGCCTTAAGCTTATCAAATGTTTGACTAAAATCCATCTGACTAGCTAGAACCATTCGCAGATGCGTTGTCTCTAAGAGGAGTAGAGGTCGTCTTTCCAGTGGACGCTATTATAACAGTATACCCTAAAGTCGGTGCAGGTATTATAGGTTTCCTGGGAAAACGTGAACCACTGAATGTACACGTAGTAAATAGACGGCATTTATCTTAATCAGAGTGCACTTACTGTGACGTTGTGGTAGCTAAAACTCAAGTATGAGCTATAATTGATATGGGCGCTCCTGTTAACATTGTCTCCACTAGTTGGTGGCAAAGTTGTCTTTAAAACCTGACTTAGATTACTGGATGGTGTATGGGACCACTGGAGCGGAAACCACATTTTCTGAGGGAGCGTATAACGCGCTTCCCTTGCGGTTTGTATCCATTATTTGTTGTGGCTCTGGAAGTAGTACCACCAAATAGCAACTATGATCTGCTGATTGGGACTGCTTTTATGTGACATTATGGGGCTGTCGTTGAAATGATGAAAAGGGACCCTAGGCATCCTGGGACATTGGATCCCCATCTATTTTACTTCCAGCGGAGTCCCAGATGACCCAATCCGCTCTAGTAAAATTAATTCGCCTATAGCGATGATGTGATTCCTGTAAGATATCAGCTGATGAAGCAGAAGACCCTTACACTCCCAAACCAGATTTATGATTACAAAGGGATTCTGCTACGAGCTACAAATGCTTTGACTATCCCTTCTGGGCATCAGTTCATAATTGGGACAGAGCTTGAAATTGATATACTGGGAAGTCTGTATGGAAAGGTTATGAGGCCCTATCAACAATTGTGGCTCAAACCTCATGTGGCTCCTGGGTTACTGTTACCAGGGCAGGGTGAAGTGAAGGTGTTGGTAGCGAATCTGCAGAAGGAGGTGATGAAGGTTCAGCGGCACCAAGTGGTGGCTTACATGAACCTGATCCCTATTAATGAGGTCCACCAGATACAAAACTTTGGTTCTTGGGAAGATCTTGGCTTGCCTTTAAAAACCACCTTCAGCGTAATGACTGTGGTTCTGCGGGAGGCACTAACTGGCCTATTGGAGGATCGGAAAACAGGGTGATGGATCTGTTTGAGAAGTATCACAGCATTTTTGCAACTGACAATTACAACTTGGGTTGAGCTCATGGGGTTGCGCATCAGGTGGACACTTGAGACCACCCCACTATCAGGTCATGACCTATCCACCACTCAAAGGAAGCAGAAGATGTTGTATCAACTGAGATAGATAAATTGGTTTCAGGGAATGTTAGAGCCGTCCAAGAGTCACTGGGCATTCCCAGTGCTAATTGTTAAAAAGAAAGATGGCTCCAATCGAGTAGTAATTGATTATCAGAAGCTTAACCATATTAAGAAAAAAGATTCATACCTGCTTCCACGAATTGATGATGCTTTAGATCATTTAGGTGGGGACAAGTATTTCTCTGCATGGACTTGATATCAGGGTAATGGCAGATCGAGTTATCAGTGGTAGAACAAGAAAAGTGCGCTATAATCACCACAAAAGGATTGTTCCAGCCTACATGTATGCCACAGGGTATGTGTAATGCCCCGCTACATTCCAACGGGCTATAGACACTATTTTGGGTGACCTAAATCTGTCTTGCGTTCTTGTTTACCTTGACAATATCAACGTGTTTTTGCAGATGTTCACGGAGCATCTTGGACACCTGGAGCAAGTGTTCCGCCACCTTGCTGATGCTAAGATCAAGATTAAGCCCCAAAAGTGCCACTTTTTCAAGGAACAGTTGGAATGCCTCGGCTTTGTGGTTGACTCCAAAAGGGCTTAGTCCTCAGCAAGCCAAGGTGGAAGCCATCTTCAAGATGACTCGGCCAAGCAATAAGCGGGATATCCAGGTGTTCTTGGGGATGGTCGGTTACTATCATCAAAACATTCCCAACTTTAGCTGTATCAGGGCTCCACTCTTTGAGCTATTAAGAAAAATGCTGCCTTCAACTGGACGGATTGTTGTAAAACTGCTTTTTATGTATTATGAACCGTGCTGGCTAGCGCGCCTATGTTACAATACCCCAATTTCAAAAAGAGTTTATTGTGCAAATGGATGCTTCGCTTTCAGCTGTGGGGGATGTGTTATCTCAAAAAAAATTATGGTGTGGAGCACCCCATTGCATATTGTAACCGCAGTTTAACCGGCCCTGAATGGAACTACACCATTACCAAGTGGGAGTGTTTAGTGGTAATCAATACATATAAACAATTCTGGGTCTACCTCCACGGGGTAAAATTCAAAGTGGTAATGTATCATGCCTCCTTGCGCTGGCTACAGAATCTGTGGGAACCTGAATGGCAGCTTGCGCGATGGGCTTTGAAGCTCCAAGTGTATGATTTTGAGATCATGCATCTGCCAGGGGCGAAGCATCAGAATGCGGACTGTCTTTCCTGATTACCCATGGTTGCCATTACAGCAGATGTGGCGGACATAATGAACAAAAAGATGATTGTGAGCAAATATCACGATGAGCCGCTGCCTGTGATCAAAGTATTAGATGGGCTTAGGCAGGATACCTTCTTGCGCAATGAGGAATTATATAAGCGGATTGGGGAATTGAAGCTGTGTTTTCCAAAACCCTCTGCCAGGACTGCAATAATTATGGATGCTCATAGAGCGGTAGGTCATGGAGGGTTGAGAAAGATGCTGGAGTTCTTATGACCCCACTACTATTGGGAGAGTATGCACTACGATGTGCTTGAGACAGTTAATTGTTGCCATCAATGCCAAGTGGAGAAACCATTCCACCAGAAGACCACATACCAGCTAGGAAAGCCTTGGTTTGAATGGCATACTTTTTCGTTAGATGTGGTGGGGCCTCTGCCAACTGGCACAAACTGCTCCAAATATATAATAGTTGCCATCGACCATTTAACAATATGGGTGGAAGCAAGGGCTATCAAGGATCTGGGGGCTGTCACTATCACCAAGTTCATCCTGGAGTGTGTCATACAGCGCCATGGTTGTCTGCAATTTATTCTAATGGACAACGGGACCAATTTCACATCACATATATTGGCCAAGTTGAATGAGCTCATGGCAATCTGTGAGGTCTTAACTATCCCCTACCACGTGGAATTTAACGTTATGGTGGAATGGGTCAATGGGACCTTAGTAAATTTCCTACACAAGCTGATAGATGAGCGGCCGTCAGATTGGAGAAAACTTTTATCCACCGATGTCTTTGCATACAGTATCAGCTACCACTAATCAACTGGTAAGAGTCTATTCCAATCGCTCTATGGACGACATCCAGCGCTGCCTGCATTGCTTTACTCCTGTGTGGAGGATACTGGTGGAGTCAAGCCCCACTGCTATTTGTCTGCCTTAACTGACATGCTTATTAAACTACAAACTGAGGCATATTCCACTAGTCTTGCCAAGAAGATTTGGGATCATGCAGCTGACTAAGGTAGACACAGAAGTCTTCCACAGTTCAAGGTAGGGGAATTGGTCCTGTTTCATGACCAACATGGGTTCAGAAGAAGGAACAAGCTCGCCAGTATATAGAGTGGACCATTTGAGATCATCGAGAAGACTGGGGCTGACACCTACACCATTAAGGAACCTGCGGGGGGTCAAATCATTAACTGAGTACACGCAAAGTTCCTCTGACTATACAAGCAATAGGAGCCTTATCATCCAGTTAAGGTGGGGATAATGTCGTGATTCCAATATGACTGGACAATAATATTGGGACAGTTAGGGCAGCTTGGGAAGAATCTGCTGAAATGAAATCAGTTATGATTATTTGAGTGCCTCAAGGTGATGCGATATTGGGGGATAACAGGTTTATTATTGGATTGCCTCTAAAATAAGGTAATAGGGCGATGTCAACATTTGATGAATACAAAATAAATCGCCTACAATTTAGGTGATAGATATCTAAAGAATAACAAGATGAAATGAGGAGAATTGGTGGAACTGAATAGTCCAAGCTATGAGAGTGGTATCATCCAAAGCTGTTGTATATAAGCAAGATGGGCAACTAAGAGAAGAGAGTTTGTTAATAGGATAGAGTGAGTGAAACAACGAGGATCCGCTGTGTTGATTATATTAAATAAATTATTGTAGTGGGAGAAAGTGCCCCATATTTATTATATTAAGTTTATTCTGTTATCACCAAGGGCCACGATTGTCATATCATTGATCCTATTGCTCAGTGGGCTAAACCATGTGCATAACCCCTTACAGCGTATATCAAGGATTCCGCCAAAAATTTAACAAATACCATCTGGTTAAGTGGGTAGAAATGTCAGAAAAGTAACCAGATGAATTACTCTAATTATTGATCATTATTTGGGTTAAATAGGCTAATAGTGGAAGTTTGACTTATTGACTGAAATTTTGTGGTTATTAGGTGATTGCGTGGTAAATTGCTCCTAAAATTTGATCAGCTAAATCCATATTCCACCGAGTTGGGATGTTAGGATTGAGTGGGGCCAATTGATGGCCCCAAATTAGAATAAAGATCACTGGAGACTAGTAGCTAAGGATGATCCATTCATATACTTTAAGTAATGTTAGCGGAAACTGACCATCCCAAGTTTGAGGCAAGCGAGGTTGTTTCCAGCAACAGATATAATAAGTGACTGTTGCTGAGTATGGCGATTCCCCAAACAATTGACTATGACGAGTCAAAATGTGCTATCAGCGAGAAGCTGAGATATCACAAGTATGCAAAAAGCCAAGGATGTTTCTGGCGCACAATTACTAAGTTGAACCAAATTTGATATTAATTTATATTATCATATATATGGCTCACCAGCGAATGAATGCTAAGGATGAGCTGAAACTAATATATTTACATTGGGAAGGATGTGAAAGTGGGTCAATGCCAGGAAGAGAGTAAGCGCAGTGGTAGGAAGAGAGCGTGGTTGACTGGAAGGTCCAGCAATAAGCAATAAGTCGGCGAGGGTGTAATAACCCATTTGTGCATATAAATACCTGGTCCTTCCCTCTCTTGTTGGATTTTTGGTTGGGGGGATGCTTGCTGAAGCTTCTTTTCTAAAATCCAACAACTAGGGGAATTTAACCACTAAAATTTATAAATCAAGTAAACACAGAAAACTTTAAAGTTGAAGTTTTTTATATATTTATTAGCCTTGTGGGAGTTAAGAAACGAACCCCCTTAATAAGATTATAATTAATAAAGTTAGGGAGTCTCAAAATTCGAATGGCTTAATAACATCCAAATTAGGTAATATGGTGTTTTGACCTATCAGATCTCAAAAAACTCGCCTCGTTTTGATGAGATGACCAATGGAATGTCATAGTTTTGTAGGATATGATCGTGAGGTAATATAGTCTATTTCATCCAATTAGTGGGGTAATAATATTTTCACCATTTGTTACCCCTTCTGACCCTATAAAAAGGGCCAACCTCTTCCTGGTAGGCTGCACGCTCTTTAGTGGTGGCCTGGGGAGGAGCCTCTGATGGGCTCTCCTAGATTTGCTGTATAATCTGGGAAATTTGATTACCTAACTTTGGTGTATTTAGCTGAGAGGTATTACTAATTTGTTGCCCCAATTTAATAGATTCCACTAAGAATTGGCCAGGGTCTTTTGGCCAATTTCATTTAAGTTGAAACCCAAATTACTATCAAAACAACATCAGGTTCTTATCTATCTGAAACCCCCTTCAAGAGTGTTTGGGGAGAATAAGGACGCAAGAATCAGCCATGAACTCGGTTGATAGTAAATTGTAGCAAGGGATTTGATGGAGCACTCCTCTCCTCGCTTATAAGTGACTACAAAAGGGCCTTCCCAAACAATACCCGAGTTTCTCTCTTCTAGGTGTGATAAAATTGTGGTAGTACAGCACCAAGTCGGATACTTGTAAGAAAGGAAGAGGGGGCCAGAGCTCATAAGCAGCTTGACCCTCTTTTGTGAAAGTTTTGGCCAAAATTAGTCATAGCCTCTGATTGTAACTAAATGATGTGCTGGGACAACTTCTTCATGGCTTGCTCAGGGTCAGTCCTATCAGTGAAAATGTCTTTGGCTAATAATGCTGGTACCCTAGGTTCCCATCCATACAACACATGGAAAAAAGACATCTTAAGGATCCGGTGGTAACTGATACAGTAGGCCATGAATGCACTTGGTAAGTATATATAACAGTGAAAGGGTCTTAAGTGGCCACAATTTCCGTAACATAAAGACCAGGGTCCCATTGGTTCTTTCAACGGTACCATTGGTTAAAGGGTTGTAGGAGGCAGAAAAGAGCTGTTACGTGCCCATGGAGGTCCTGAGGATCTTCATATGGGAAATGAAGTTTTTACCATTATCACAAAGCAGAACTTGAGGGCAACCATGTCGGGTAAAGATATACTGGTGGAGGAAAGTGGCCGTGGCTTTTCCTTCTGAGCAGGGATAGCCACAGTTTTGACCAAATTGGTAAAGTGATCAATACCCACCAAGATATTTAGATTTCCACCCTTAGTTTTGGGTAGAGGGCCAATCACATCTAGGCTTATGGTGAGTAAGGGATGTTGAAGAGTGATAGGCTGATAATAATACTTGGTTAAAACTGGATTGCTTTTTTCATGTTTGAAAGGCATCCAGGACTTTGATGATGGTCTATATGATGCCCTACCAGTAGTAGCATTCTTTTACCCACTCATAAGTTTTCCGCACTCCACTATGCCCTTGGAGGGCATGAGACTCCATAATGTCAGGTACTCGCTCTGAGGATTAGAGGTAGGTAACCAATTCACCCCTACTTTCTTGTATAAATTCCCATTATCCACCTTAGTGTTACAAGAATGTCAAGCAAGAATCTTCTGGACGGTTCATCCTCATCCTCCCAAGCATCAGGGGTCATTAGGAGGTCATGTAGCCTCTCCACTTTACTATTATCTAAGTGAAGGATGGGAAGCTGAGTCAACCCATTGACATTCATGTGGCTCACACTGGCTAGCTTCTCAATGGTTATATCATAGTGCTGGAGCTTTAAAGCTCAGCGTGCCAACGACCCAGTGGGATATTTCATATTTTGTAACCAAATTCAAAGAGGCGTGTTCAGTAACCACTTTAAAAGAAGTCCTATATAAAAAAGGCAGTAATATTTAACAGAGAGCGAGACTGCCAGACACTCCTTCTCAGTGACGCTATAGTTGCATTCTGCCTTAGAAAGCATCTTGCTGAAATATGAAAAGGGGTAATTAACCCCATGCTCATCCAGTTGAGCCAAGATAGCTCCAACGGCGTAATTGGAGGCATCAGTAAACAGCAAGAAAGGTTTACTATAATCAGGGTGGCATAGAATAGAACGTCTCTGAAGCAGCTTTTTAGCGTTTCAAAAGCAGCCTGTTGTTCCGCACCTCAATGGAAAGGGTTATTATTAGTTAAGAGCCATACGAGGGTCTCACTGAGATGATCAAAATTGAGGATGAATTGATGGTAATATCCCAGCATGCCAAGAACACCTGAATATCACGGAGGGTTTTAGGAGAAGGCATCCTGGATATAGCCTCAATCTTATCATGGAGAGGCTGGATCCCATCTGATGAGATGGAGTGGCTCAGGAAATTTAATTTCTTTTGTAATAATGTACATTTGGAGGGCTTCAGATTAATGTGAGAGGCCCAAAGGCGTTGAAAAAATTCCTTTAAGTGTGAAGGGTGCTCTTTGAATATTTGGGAGAAGATGGTGATATTGTCAAGATAGAAAATTATGCAACTAAGCATTAGATCCTGCAAGATGTGGCCCATGGCTCACTGGAAAGTTGTGGGCGCGTTGCACAACACTTGTGGTAGTCGGGTAGGTTGGAAAAGACCTTCATTGCAGATAGCGCACACTTCTGTTGGTCTTGTGGGAAAGGTCCATCTGTCAGTATCCGCTAGTTAAATCCATGTCAGAAAAGAACTTGGACCCAGAGAGGTGGGCCAGGGCGTCGTCAATGCGGGGGATAGGGTAGCTATCTTACTTGGTGAGGTTATTCAGTTTGCAGTAGTTTATAACTAACCAATGCCCACCATTCTTCTTTTTTATGAGCGATAGGTAAGATGACCAAGGGCTTTAGGAATGCACCAGTAAGCCCTGAATACAGTAACTGTTTAAGCTTTGTCCTCATCTGGAGCTCCTCAACTTTTGATTTGTGATAAGGCTTGGATCAAATAGGCTTGGCATCACCAACTTCAATGGTATGAGTCCAACCCATCATGTGACCATAGTCAGTATCAGATTTGAAGAATACGTCACTATATGATTCCAATAAAGAATGAACTTTATCAACCTCAGCGGGAGTGAGATCATCAGAATTTGAACTTTAGGCAAAGCGCATATCATTTAATCAGTAGGTAGTCCCATATCTAGCATAGACCCAATATAATGGAATTGGTGGATGCCCTTAATTGGAATCAGTAGGGCTTTTCCAACCTCCTGATGCTTCTTTACAATCATGTCTTTGTTCGTGGAATCTCAAGCAGAAGGTTAATAGGTCGCTGGTAGACAGGGTCTAGGATACCTTGCAACACCTGAGGTTTCAAAGGGCTTATTCCATCAATGTTTGTTAAGTGAAGAAGGCAGTTGCGGGGAATTGCATAGTAACTTTGGTGTCTGTCACCTTTTGTTACCCTCTCTGACTACTACCTCTTTTGACGCATACAATGGAATACCCTCTGAAGCATCCACAGAGTCAGGCAGCTTTTTTGTGTTTCTTCCCAAAGTGGTATAAGTAAGTGTCAGATTCTAATGGTTGACTCAAAAATAAACCTTTGACAACCATCATATTGGGCTGATTACCCTTTCAACGCTTGAGCTAACACCTATATTATCACCTCAAAGCCTATTGCAATCATACAATTTGGGCCAAATATCTCAATGACAATTTGATCAAGTATTTTATCAGAGCGCTCGGCCTGAA